>JAOVVI020000325.1:0-34621 GCA_028571085.2 Nepenthes alata
ATTCCAAGCAAAATTTTTAGATCATGGATAATTATACACCATTAGTTGGCATGAAATTTGATAGTATGAATGATACATAAAGATTTTGGAAGAACTACGGCAAAAGAATGGGTTTTGCTATGCGAAATTTTTTTTAAGAAAGTTTAAGATTGATGGTGTTAAAATTTATATGAAGTTTACTTGTGCAAAAGAAGGTAAGCGAAAAACAAATAAAAGAAAGGAAAAATTCAATAGATAGATGGGAAAGCCGTAGTGGATATCAGGCAACGCTAGAAGTGATACTTGTTAGAGAGACAACGGAAGTTGTTAAGTGTTCGTTTCGGAACTCAACCAGAAACTTTAACCGCCTGAAATAAGATATTTTTTAAGATCACAAAAGGAATTGTCAGTTGCACAGGGCCAACTTATTGAGATGGCTTATGGTACCGGATTGAGGCCCAAGTGAAACATTTGAGCTCACGGTAATAGAGGCTAATGGTAGTAGGTCCGTTGGCTACATAGCGGAAGACAAAAATCATACATTCGTGCCAGGCGACAGTGGCATATGCAACATAGTGAGGTAGGGGCTATTTTGATGTATTTTCAAAAAAAATAATAAAGAAGTCTGAGTTTTTCTGAGTTACAATTAGATTCTGATAACAGTGTGATTAATATCTTTTGGGCTGATACGGAAATAATTATTGATTGCCAATATTTTGGAGATATCACGTTTGACACTACTTATGGAACGAATAAAGGTTTGAGGCCTATCAGCGCCTTTACTAGGTATAATCACCATAGGCAGATGGTGGTGTTTGGTGCTACTTTATTGTATGATGAGACAGCTAATTCATTTGCATTCTTATTTGATACTTTTCTACGTTATCATAATGGCAAAGCTCCCATCACCATTTTTCCTGATCAAGATGACGCTATGACTAAAGCTTTTAAGTTGGTGATAACTAATACCTGTCATGGATTATGTATATAGTACATCTTACATAATGCTATTAAATATTCTGTAAGATAACTTGTCGTAGGTTATGTTTGGTATTACTTTATTGTACGATGAGACAACTAATTCATTTGCATGGTAATTTGAGACTTTTTTATGTTGTCACAATGGTAAGACTCCCATCACCATCTTCATTGATCAAGATGTCGCTATGGCTAGAGCTCTTAAGTTGATGATGACTAGTACCTGTCATAGGTTATATACATGGCATATCTTACAGAATGCTATTAAGTATTTAGTTGCCCGTTCTGACTTATTGGCTGCATTCAGATCTTGCATGTTTTCTACAATTGATAAGTCCAACTATGATAATGTATGCGCTAGCATGGTATCCAATGAAAACGAGTCTCATGCCAGCATGTGGTTGGATGGAATATACGTACTACGTCATAAATGAGTTTATTGTTACATGAAAAAAAATCTTTTTCTTTGGGCATTCGAAATACGCAACTTTCTGAAAATTTAAATAGTGATTTGAAAGCATATTTGATGTACAATATTAATTTGAGAGACTTTTTCCATCATTTTAAACAAATTATGAAAAACCGTGAATGAGAATTATTTGCTAAAAGCATCAGCTTGGTGTCTAATATAAATATGGTAAAAGAATTATTTACATGATATGGTAAAAACATCAACTTGGTGTCTAGTATCATGATAGGACCCTGAATACATCCTTACATCCCATGCTAATCCGAAGTTTTCAGTTAAAGTTATTTTTGAGCATGAAATTGAGGTGATTGAATGTGAATGTCGGTTGATGGAGACTAACGGAATCTTTTATGTACATGCTTTTAAAGTTGTACAACCATATGATATTGGATGTTTGACAACAAACTATGAGTATTAATTGTTACCTAAGGAAAAAATAGAGTTAAACTACGTAAATGAAATAAAGGTTATATGAAAAGTTTTCTAATTGAAAATACACAAACTTTTGGATTGTTTACTCGCTCTCCGTCCATCATGAATTTTTACTCCTTTCACACCTCCATCGGCAAGTTATTGCGGAATATTCACATTTGTTGTCCCATCACCAACATATAAATTTAAGAAATTCTACATTATTTCATCCATTTTGGCAATGTTGTCTTGTATTTTTGCTCTCCCCCATGATAACCTCCAATTAACAAATAATTTCTCATAAGTCTGGACATCATCCTTCTTGACCACGATTATAAGTCATCATTTGATATTACACAATCAGAAGACAAAGTAGGTGTGTAAGATATTGTGTTTCTTGCCCATCTACTAAGTATATACTTATTAGGTATAATATTTAGGTTGTGAATGCTAAAAACTTTAAAAACATGTGCACAAAAGATTCCTTTAGTCTCTACCAACTGACATTCACATTCAATCACCTCAATTTCACGCTAAAAAATAATCTTAATTGAAAGCCTCATATTAGCATGGGATGTAAGCATATATTTGAGGTCCTGTCATGATACAGCACACCAAGCTGCTGCTTCTACCATCTCATACTGTATCATATTGTATATAATTGGCTTATAAATATTTGCCAACTTTATCATCAATGAAAAATTAATCATAATTAAATTTGACAACTTTTGCCTTAATTTGTAATCTGTTAATAATTTTCATTCACGCTTCTTCACAATTCGTTTAAAATGATGGAAAAAGTTTCTCAAATTAATATTGTGTATCAGATGTGCTTTTAGATCACTATTCAAATTTTCAGAAAGTTGTGTATTTCGAATACTCAATAAAAAAATTTTTTACATCCAACAATATGTCTATTTTTTACATAGAACGTATATTCCATCCAACCACGTGCAAGCATGAGACTCATTTTCATTGAACACCATGCTAGTGCATACATTATTAAAGTTGGACTCATCATTTGTAGAAAACATACAAGATCTAAATGCAGCCAATAAGTCAGAACAGGCAGCTAGATACTTAATAAAATAGCACCAAACATCACCATCTATATATGGTGATTAAACCCAGTAAAGGCATTGATGGGCCTCAAACCTTTATTCGTCCCGTAAGTGATGTCAAACGTGACATCTTCAAAACATTAGCAATAAATAATCATCTCTATATCAGCCCAAAAGATATTAGTCACATAATCATCGAAATCTAACTGTAACTCATAAAAAAACCTAGAATTCTTTATTTTTTGTTTTTGAAAATACGTTAAAATAGCCCCTACCTCACTGTGTTGCATATACCACTGTCGCCTGGCACAAAGGTATGATTTTTGTCTTCCGCTATATAGCCAACCGACCTACTACCATCAGCCTCTATCATCGTGAGCTCAAGTGTCTCACTTGGCCTCAATCTGGCATCATGAGCCATCTTAATAAGTTGGCCCTGCGCGGCCAACACTTTCCGTTGTGATCTCAAAAAATGCCTGGAGGCAGTTAAAGTTCTTGGTTGTATTCTGAAATGAACACTTTAACAACAACTTTCATTGTCTCTCTAACAATCACCACTTCTAGCATTGCCTCACATCCACAATGGGTTTCCCACCTATCTATTGAATTTCTCCTTCTTTTATCTGTTTTTTGCTTACCTTCTTTTGCACAAGTAAACTTTCTACAAATTTCAACACCATCAATCTTAGACTTTCTTAAAAAAAAATTTTGCAAGGCAAAACCTATTCTTTTGCCGTAGTTTTTTCAAAAACTCTACGCATCATTCATACTGTCAAATTCCATACAAACTAATTGTGTGTAATCATCCATAATCTAAAAATTCTGTTTGGAATCGTTCAACAACAACAACTTCATTAATATGATAATATAAAACAATTCTGATATTTTCATATAATAGCTATGACATGTTTGATTATTGAAATGGAGTAAGTTAGAAATAAAATAATTTTTTTCGACGAATAGAATAAGATTATAATAGAGTTGAAAAATTCTTTTCCCATACTTGATTATTGAAATAGAATAAGTTGAGAATTAGTATTTTAATATTTAGTATGTATAAATAATATGAGGAATAGGATGTGAATTTATTCTAATGCCTTTTTTACTCTTATTCAAAGAATAATTATTCAAATTAGTATTAAAATTTTTAATTCATTCCTCACCGTCTCTGTTTTTTTCCCAATTTTTCAATTCACATAACGACAGCTAATTTTTTCAAAATCAAGACATGCAAAATAAAAATTGACATCAATACAGGCAAGGGAAGGATTTATTTGCGGAAAATAGAAATTTTACTTGCCTTGATTTCTTGATCCTCTTTAATGGCTTTGCTTCTCTTTGGCTCGCATTTTTCCTCCCTCCATTTGCGCCATTGTAATATTAAAATAATAGAGGTTAAATCGTGCTAGGATTATTTAGTTTCTATTTTCAACGTCAATTTCTCCATTCTCTTGCCACTGGAGAAGAGAAGGTTTCGAACGACTGGAGGAGACAACAGACAAACTGGAAGCAGGGTTTCAATCTGGAAGCAGTGAGAGAAGAATGAGGGCAAATCCGTAATATTAATCGAAGGGCTGCGAGAATTAGTATTCCTTACATGCAAGAAATAAAAAATACATAATATTTGTTAGTATTTTTTATTCTTTGAATTAGAGGAATAAATAATCCTCTACAAATATCTATTCCGTATCAAAAAAGAACCAAATAGTAAAATATTTATTCCACTAGTAACAAGATGAGAATAGAAATTCTATTCCTACCAACCAAATATGTCATTAATTCAAAAATCACAACCTTAAGCACAAGAAAATAACTATTTTCGGTTTAGAACAATTATTTATCTCTCCATTTTCTCTGAATAGTTTCCTGTTTTGAAGCTCATTAGAACAATTCAGAACCTCAGATTCGTATCCAAGTTGTGGACACATAATTTTGACAAATTTGATCATCTATTATGTCCCATTTGATTAGAAAAATCTGGATATACAAAAATATTGACTCAATTTTTTAAATAGAAAATAAAACTAACTCAATTGACTAATTTGCATCAGCTCAAAACCGATTGACATAATTTTTTTTTACAATTTCACATAATCACAGCTATGGTTTGTACAATAATTTTCATTTCACATACATTTACTATCTACTATATTACCACTAACAGGTGAGAAAATACTACATTACCACCAAAAGGTAACAATACTATATTACTGTCTATACAATAATACTATATTACGCATTTACTTTATTTACTCTCTCTCTCTCTCTCTCACTCAAGCATACAGCAGATTAAGCAGACAAAATCTCAATCATTTCCAGGAAAATCTCAGAATGAAACATGCCGAGAAGATTTGAGGCTTTCTCATTCTCCCTTGTCGTCCCTCTCCCTCTCCCTCAAACATGCAAATTCAATCAAATATGGTGGCCACGCAACACATAACAACGCTGGCTGAGGTAAGAGAGGGAAGAAATTACCAAATTCGAGTGCCAGCTGCCGAAGACTTGAAGCAACTCACCATTGGAGAACATATTGAAGCTGGAGAGGAGAGGAAGGAGAAGAGAGAGGAGGTTGCAGCAGAACAGATGAAGCTTCGGGAGAACAAAAAAATAAATTTCTGGGCTACCGTGCACTAAAATATCAACCGTCAGATTAGCCAAACGAACAGCCAAGATATTGTATGGCTAGATTTAATCTCAGCCGTCTTATTAAATTTAAAATTGGACAGCTGTGATTAAATCCCGTATAATAAATGCATGGGCTGTCGGATTGTATTGGGCGATGGACAATTCCCCGATTCCAAGGTATGATATGTGTCGTATATAGACACTTCAGCCCCAGAAGAGTAATGAGTTTCTTAGCTACAATTATACGAGTCCAAACTAAATTCTGCATTGCTCAATGTAAGATGAAAAAGTTCAGCACATATTAATCAGATAGGGATAACTGCGATATTTGGCATTCGAATCATCCAAACACACAACGTACATGCTCAAATAAAGAAACATAAACCATTTTGAAATTAATTTTCTACTAATCTGATTACACAAATGCTCAAATAAAGAAACATAAACCATTTTGAAATTAATTTTCTACTAATCTGATTACACAACCCAAACAAGCATAGTTCAAAGCTTTAAAATCACTGCAGAACACATCCCATACTTCATGAAAGATAAAAGGATAATGCTAAAAAACTCAAAAGCTCAGACCGTCCTAGTTCATAAATCTCTCAACACCAAGCAAGGTTAAACCCTTGCATTTTAGGAGAGCAAAAAAGTCATCATTGCCCCAACAGTTACATTAGCATAACAGAAATCTACAAACACAAAATTTCCAGACCAGTAAAATCTCAAGATACAGAAATTTAGAATAGAAATACAAAAACATCTCAGATTAACATGGACTGAAAATTTAATGAAATAAAAAAAGCAGCATTAAAGAGAGGGAGAACAGCTCTTTGAATTAGTAACAAAATCAAGGTGCTCAGATCAGTGTCTAAGCAACACTCGCATCATTGGAGTGTCAGTTTTTAAAAAAAAAAAAAAAAATTTGAAAAGGGCTTTGGGGAAAAGCCATAACATGTAAATTCTATTGAAAGTGCTTTTGGAGTACTTTCAAAAAAACTCTAAATGAAAATTTGTAAACATCCCCATAGCAACTTCCAGAAAACCCTCATCAATTTTTAGGAAGCTTCTTGAAAAAAATCTAAATTATAGCTTTTTCCTAAAAGTTTATTCGTTAACCATGCTAAATGGACTCTTAACCCCTTAAATACAAAAGTTTGTGATGCAGAATGAGTAACCATTCAGGTTGAATAATTTAACGGGGTCAAAACACTTTCATCAATGTGCAAAATACTAACATCTTTCAAACACATGGACCTGCCCAATTCAGACTACTATGAGGGATGCTATTGCGCATTACAAGAAGAGAACGTGCAAGCTCTATAATTTATAATATCTTTGTAAGAACAGCTAAGAATAAGCCACTGTGCATTAACAAGATTATGCCACTGTAAATTTGAGGTCATTAGTTCAAACAACGATGCAGCTTTCTCCACAAACCCTCCCTAGACCTTACTATGCAGAAGCTTCAGCATTTGCCTGTCATTTTTATGACAAGAATGGCTATTTTTCAACAACATCAGCATACACACCACATTTTGCAGCATCACTAGGCAAGAAGCTACAAATCAATGCCAAGCAAATCACAAACAGGCCCTAAAAAGATTGGCAATGTATACAGCCATTTTATATTAATCTACAAAATTAGCATATGCACCCATCCATTTCTATACTAGTCAATAAGCTGTTAAACATTCTATAGGAACAAGAGATTTCAAATAGAAAACCAAAATTAAAAGAGTTCCCAAAGTACGGAAGAAGATATGCTTCTCTGCAATTCTAAACTGCGTCCATAAAAAAACAGGCTGCACCTTACACTAGAAAGATTTCCAGATTTTGAGGGCAGAACCTTAGTCACATATCATTTAGTACACACTAATCAAGATCCTCCTTAAAGTTCCTTATATTAGTCTATTAGAACACACTAAACTTAAAAAATAGAAATTGGTGTTTGAAGCATTTTACTGGTTATAGTGGATTTTTTTGATAAACCTCTTCAAAAATTAGAATGCCTAAAATACTTTGAGGTGTGATTTGACCGAAGTCCTGATTTACAAATTTGGAACAAGAAATTGTCATCACATTCAATCCAATTGGGATGTGACATAGTTCACCACCTTTAAAACATTATATCTGAAACTGTAAATAAAACCACAAGGCTGCGGCGTAGCAGATAAGAGGCTGACATCAACAAATAGCTAATACGTTCGTGCTATACTATGAAAAGGGAAGGGTTCTTACCTGATTTGTGACAACCTTTGCCATCACGTGGAACTCCTTTTTCATCAGAGATTTGTGAAGCATACTTCCAGGTTTGTTCTGTTTCCTGGTCTTCTTTGTAGCAAGCACCACTGAATTGTCTTGGCCACCTGGTTGAATAGAAACTGTTTTGGGGTTTGCCAACCCTACAATAAAACCACTTATAAGTGGACAATACCTGGCAGGAGCACATTATCAAAATCTTTTCCTATACACTCAAATAAATAGCATGCCTTCACATTCTTAAGGTATCATTTGGAACAGGAACAGTTAGAAAAATGGACGAGGAAAACTGCTCAAAATACGTATGTGTTCAAAGGGTGATTTTATAGCTAAGGTAAGGCTGTTCCATGGGAGCTGTAAGGTCATGTATATAAACAATAGAAACTTTTATAGGCAATACGAAGGTGGGGCTCCATAGTTGGGTTTATCAAGTGCACTAAGCTGCTACTTTGGAAAAATGGAATTTGCCAGCCAGAAAAAAGCAATGATAAGCAGAAAACTGCCAACGATATTCCGCCAAGGCAGAAGTATGACTCACGTACACCCAATAAACATCATGTTTGCACATATCTAGTGCACCATTACAAACAGGATTGAATAGATAAGCAAATTACAGATCTGAAATTACTATTAATTATCATAAATTTTAGACAGAACTAAAGAAAAAGCCATAGTCAAATATCAAGTGCACCATTTCAAACAGGATTGAATAGATAAGAAAATTACAGATCTGAAATAACTATTAATTATCATAAATTTCAGACAGAACTAAAGAAAAAGCCATAGTCAAAATATCAAGTGAGTGCATCTAAAATCAAAGTATTTTGGTCCACTTGAGCCAAAATCACACAATATAAGTGATAACATATGCTTACTTCAAAACGTGGGCAGCAAATTGAAACCTAAATCCCTTTTAACTCAAGGGATTTTATTACTTTCGAAAGAAAAAAAAGATTGCGGTCACAATTTGCTACCATTTTGTTTCGAACAATGATACATTTTTATAACATATCTTATTCTTTTCTTCTTTATTTTACAATTTTTTACCTTATTCTTTTTCACAAATAACATTTTTGCTTATCCAAATCTCTTGATCTTTATGATTATCGAAAAACAGCTGTAAATAAGTAAATTAATACATAAATAACGGAATTTTGACAAATTCACTATTATGAAATTTAGCTAAAATTTCCGATTTCCCAGTAACAAATCAATACATTTTTTCCCAATACAGCTGAGACAGCGAACCAGTCCACAAAAACATAAAACACGATATAGGGAATATACAAATACATTATTTTCTCAGTAGTGCAGAAACTGGAAACCATCCCAAAAACACATAAAACATGATATACGGAATACATAACTTAATCAAACACAGATAGCATTAAGGCCTTCATCAAATCTAACATATCAGAACAACATAGTACATAATCCAGCAATAAACATAAATAGTGGGGGAACTCGCGCACCAGAGTACTTGTACGAGTGAGAATTGAGAAGATTTTCGCTTTCTCGGCTGAACTGAACCTTAGCAGTTCCATTACCAAACTGCTTCACGAGAAAGGAGTTATTCTTCTTCACTATCTCCCATATCACTGCTCCCGGCACCGTCGCCATCTCACCTTCATCGTTCAACGATCAATCAACATAAATAACCATTATCAATCAATCAACCTACCAGAGAGAACGACAATGCTAGAAGGAGATCTGATAATTAAAAGAAGAACCTTAACTAGGAAATTCGCCTCCGAGATTAGCTTCCGGGAGAAAACAGACAGAGAAACGGGGAGACGAAGACGACGACTGACTATGCGTGATTTTATAGGGAGGGTTATCCTAGGGTTCACGGTGCTAAATAGCGCATAAGTCTCGTATGGACATTTCTTTTCACAATATTACGTTTAAGTCCTTCACGTTTTTAGGGTTAACGATTGGGTCGGGCTCTATTCGGATAGGGGATGGCCCATGATTTCCCCCGACACATTGTTGTTTGGGGCCCACGTGTAAAGTCATATCCTCTCTTTACGAGTATAAATAAAATATTTAAAAATCATATTTGTAAACTTCAGTCTATAATTTTGTAAGCAAAATTTTGAAATTCGAAACCCAGTAATTTCGAGATAAGTATTAAATTCATAAATGAAGTCTTATTATAACACATTTAATTTTCAAATAAATAAAAATATATAAATTATATAAAATAGGGAATGCTAAATAATTTTTTATCAGATATGAATACTGAACATCTACATTTATCCAATTAAACATTATATCAAGACAGATGTGTATAATATATGTAATTCGTAAAATTATCTAAAAAATAAATATTTGAGTGTTAAAACTAGTCGATATAACACATCACATATTTAATAATTTTTAAAAATAATTGAAAATTACTATCTCATACTATTTTTTCATAATTTATTAAAAGTTATTTATTTAATTAGTCCATCATTTGGTTAAAAAAAATAATGTTTGCAGAGTTAAATGATAGGTTATATTTCTTATTATATAAATGACAATATTGTCGTTTTAGCTGTGAATAATGGCTATCCGTTTATCAGAGTAACAATAGCAAATTTTTGTATTTGAGTTTGAAGACGGTTTAAAAGCTTTTTTTTACTTATGAATTTGAATAAACACCCAAAAAAATTATATAAAATAATATATCTCTAGATTTGAATCGTTGTACAAATTAGAAAGTCGTTGGGTTTTCTGCGTCAGGTAAAACTTAAACGAGTTCAATCTATATCTCTGATAATTTAGGTTCAACACATTACAAATAACGAATAAGAAATCAGAGAATTTATAAAACTCACTCCCCGATTTATCCTCCAATATTTAAATTAAAAAATTTTCTCAACGTATAAAAAGACATGAAGATGTAACAATATGTTGAATACATTATATGGGAAAAAGTGAGTTTTGTAGATGATTAAATTCCGATAATATACTTGATAGTGAGTGGCTTTGAGAGTTAACGAAAAGCTATGCTCTGGTGGTGCACTCAACAGAGAGTAACTTTGAAAGCTGATGGGGGGATATGCTTTGATGGTACACTCAACAAGAGCAACTTTAAGAACAGGAGAGATAGAAAAAGTTATGAGATTGAAAGAGAGTTTAATCATTTTTGAATCATTGTATGTTGATTTTTTGGTCTCTCCCTCCCCCTAAGATGATGAAGGGTATTTGTAATGTTTCACATAGATGGCGTTGGCACTAAGGTTCGCAACAAGTGTCTTACCAGGATTTGTCTATCCATCTCAGCGATGATTATAGCTTAATGTCAAGTGTCACCTTGTGGTGGTAGTACGACTGGTGATGGTTTTGTTGACATTTGTCTGATGATTCCGGCAGATGATTCGTTGAGTTATACTAATGGTGGCAGTAGCCTCGTAGTAGTAGCGCCCTTTCTGATCATTGATTATGGCCACCAATGGCAAGTGTCTATGTCGGCACCATTTGCGCTGGCTAGGCTGTTGCCGCTAGGTTGAATGATTCTTCCATTGTGATTGGTCGTATTACAGGGTTGCCTGTTGGGTTTGGCCGATCTATATATTTGTTAACCCATTGTATAATACCGTGTTTGGACCCGTCGTTTGGGCCTTCTAGGCCCTGATCCTCGTGGGACTTTGCTTGGCGAATGACCCTGGTTTGAATTTGGGTCAGCCTATAGTATAGCTGGACTAATCAAATATTTTTCTAACAAATCCTATTACTCTTATGAAAGAATAATAAAATGGTGAATGGGGCGAAACTAACTTCAAGTTATTTAGAAGAAAAAAATAAGTATTGATTTAAATATGCCTATGATATTTGTCTTTACATTATAATCTCGTGAAATAATATGATAATTTTAACTATTTATTCATATTTTTTAAAATAAAACTTAATTTATAGTACACATTCTATTTGTTGGTTTGTGTTGTTTGAAAATGATGTTAAGTACCATTTATTCTCTAACGTCTAATTCAATTCTTATATAAATGAAAAATTAGAGAAAAAAATTAACTTTGATAATTTATACTATTTTTATGTCACAAGATATACAGTTTGAAAACCAAAATAACATTATTTTTGTATTTTTTGTAATTTAGAGTATATTTATAGTGTATGTGACATCTTACAACTTTAAATATAAATAACTCAACCTAAATATTTACTTAAAATAAAAATTAGAATGAAGAATAAAATTGAAAAATAAAATTTAATGTTTATAGTAACTCACTTACTTTGCAACGAACGGCTCAGATTTTCCACTCAGATGTATTCATACCGCAGGTTTCGGCAAGTGATCCAGCTGCTAAAACACAGGGCTTTGGCCGTGTGCTCCGTTAGGTTTACATCGGCTTTTGAAGTGCCCGAGCGACCTCGGATCTTTCCGGAGAGAGTAGGAAAGCAGCCATGACTGGTAAACGCTCGAGTTTTTTTTTTTCCTTTTAATATTTTTATCTGTTTTGGAACTTTATTTGCAATATTGTAGGTCCTTTTACAGGGCAATCTAAAACTGTTATTGTATATGCTGTTTGTCGATCAAATTCTTGCTGATTTTCTGATAATCGTTCGAATTTCGCTCTGTTAGTTTCAATTGAGTATTACTAGTCAAAGAGTTGAATATTTTATTCGCTTTTCGTGAATTCAATGGGATCGTGCTTCTGAGGGAATTATAGGGACCCCGATGCTGCAATGGAGTGTTTGAGTGGTTTATTGCAATAGATGTAGCTTTTAGGTGAGCTATTTTCCTATCCAACAAAGGTATTTATTTTTTGTTTGTGTTTTCTTGAATAAGAAGGTTATAGGCTGATGATGTTTAAATTATCTTGCATTGTTTGAGGCAGTCTTGAAGATTTTCATGGCTACGTAGTTGCATTGACTGATAAATTTGGCTTTTATTTCTATCTTATTTCGGTTCTATGAGCTGGTTATGGCGATGAATGGTCTGTGCTCTCTCTTCTTTAGCCTTTATGAGCTCATGTAGCCGAGTGAATTCACACTGTTACTGGGTTTAGAACTGCTATTTCAAGGGTCGGTGTGTTTTAGTAGGGATTGAAGTCTATTTGTGACATGCAATGAGGAAAACCCTGAATTATTATTGATTGTCATGTTACTGGAGTTATTTATGATGATTTTCTGATTAATAATTTTAGATATCATTGCGATGCATATCTGATGTTTCTCGATCTACATCCTTGATAACACGTTTTCTAACTAGAAACTATGTTTTTCTCTATTTCTTTCCTGGGGTGACAGATTACTTGCTGGAGCAGGAGATGGAAATAGAGGCATTGGAAGCCATCCTTATGGATGATTTTAGAGGTTTCTCACAACTATAATAATTTCATCTCTCTTTTGAGGCACTAGCAGCACTACAGTGGATTAGCAAGTAGCATCTCAGAAGTAATGCTGCATTTTTCTGCTTTCATGTTTGACACAGAAATTCACTCCGGAGAGAGTGGGCTTAGCACTTCTAATAGATGCTTTCAAATTACAGTATCACCTCAGGTACTTCTAGTTATATAACTCTCAAGAAGAATTTCATGGGGGATAAAAGTTTGTGTTCACTTGCATCTCCATAAAAATTGCCCGTTCTGTCCAAGGTGACACCATTTCAGCATTAAAATTGTCTGATGAGTGGATCTATCGTCATGATAGCTAAACGATCATTTTGATACTGATAAAAATAACTTTCCAGGCATCAATAAAGGTAACCAATATATATTTCCATTCCTAGACGTTGCCCTTAACAGGTAGAGTGGCAAGCTAAGAAAGTGGTATTATTTGACCAACTGCTTTTATACTTCCTCTCTTTCATCTATGTGGTAAAAATAAGCACTGGTTAATAACAATCCTATAGCCTTTTTAATATAGATAGTAGATACCACTAGAAGAAGTTGTTGGCACCGACCAACATAGATATAACAACCATGGAAGTTGGTTGATCCTGCTGCTAGTTAATGTAGTTGCATAGGTTGAGTTTTGGAACCTGCTTTTGGATAACTTTTCCAATGAGATGCAGGTATGCAACTGCTTGTCTTCCATAAAGTTGTTGACTGTTGTATGGTAGCCCATACTCGTTGAAAATGGGTGAAAGCTGCTTCAGTTTTTGCCAAAACTTGGAAGTTGGGTGGATCCTGCACTCTCATCTTTTTAAAGCTGCTTTTTCTTTTTCATATTGGCCCAGAGCTGTCTACCCAAGCACTATCCTTGCTCCTAACACATAAAGCACAATTTTACCAGACACTTCCCAACTTATTAGCACAACAATAACATAGCCACGAAATAGTACCTGCATCATAGCCGCATCACGATAATAGTTTCGCAAACACAACCATACTATCTCATGGTGATAAATTTTCAGACCTGCAGAATTTAAACCAACGGCTGTGCTTTGATTGTGTTACATTGATTTTTCTTTTGTTAGCATGTCTTTTCCCTCCACCGTGTTTTCGTTTTGCACAGAAGGCGTCTTTTTTAACTATTTCAAGATTTTGTCTACAATTGAAGCCACAGGGATGTTTCCTATTGTATCATCTTTGCTATCACTACGTCCAATTTTTGAGTAGTGAGGTGTATGTTTCAAAGTTTTAGTTCTTTTTCTATCTCTGAGTAGCCACCTTTGACTTATTATTTCTGTTGTTTGCATACATAAAGTTTTACTTTGTGGGTTTTTCTTTGTTTTTTTCCTCCTGTTATCTCAGGGTAATGTGATAACTTTGTTTAACAGGATGACAAAGCAGATGATTCAACATCCAGTCCAGGTTTTCGTCTTAACTGATTCAAATGATTTAAGTAATCTATATTATTGTTAAGATGAATTAGTCAATCCAGCATGCAAACTAATTCTGTGTGATTAGTATTGTGAGTGTCTTCTTTCTGCTGCAAAGGAGACTTGGATCCTCTATCAATGTAATCCATCGCAATACTTTTGATTTCAGTTCAATTGGCTTTGATTTTCTCCCACACAGAGAGATATCCTGATGATCCTCCTCTGCTGAATGTGAAAAGGTTAGTTTCTCACCCTGGTCATTTCATTTCGGGTTGGCATCTTAGGCATATGTTGTTTGGTGACTTTATTGTTTGCCTGTGACAGTCAAAAAATTCCAATGGTTGTTCACGAGGCCAAAGATATTTCTTTTTTTCTATTGGCTAGTCATGAACTAAGTATGGAAGTGTGACACCCTACTGACTATTCTAATGCTTTAGCCCTAAAGAAAGCTCAATTATTTAATGCCTTCTACTTAGTTGCTTATGATATCTTGACTGGTTTAGCAACAAAAGGGATGATTTAATGTTTTAATAACAACAAATTAATGGTAATAGCCAAAGATTGCTCTGGTTGAGAACAGTACAAGGGAAGAGTAGGCGAGGTTAGGAGTGGGAGTTTTTTGGCATGACTCAAATATGACATGAAATTTCATGGGTTGGTTTTTGGGTGAGAGCCAATTAAGTAATATTAATATGGAACAAATGCAAGAGTTAGTGCCAACCAACTTCTGCAATCCCGATACAGCAAAACTACACAAACACAATGCCATAAAGCACAATTAGACAAAACACAAGATCCAAACACTGGATCCATGAAACAGATAAGATCTTCCTGTTGTGGATCACAAAAGACTTAAATCAGAGTCCTTATCAAATAGCCAGCAAGACACCCAAGCCGAATATCGTTGGAGAAGACCATGCTTTTGAAGAGGCAAGGATCCATTTAAGAGCAGCTCCGCAACCAACATTTTTGAAGCAGCTGTTTACAAACTATTCAACTCAACCAAGAAAGAAGCTCCCAAACAACAAAGTGTGCCAACATCAACAATGTAAGGCAAGGGAGCTGTTGCTGCCAATAGGTGCCACTGCCAACCGTGGTCCCAAAATATCAAATTGTATACAGAGGCAAAGACAGCAAATAGAAGTAGACAACATTACTAATTCCAAAACCATCACCTGTGAACATGCCTGGAAAAATTTTCTCATTTGATCCTGCCTGACCTGGCCTGGCTCTTGGATGGTCTGGAAATTTCCCTTGATGATATTGGATGCTGAAAAATCCATTCTGAGCCCAGCCCAGCTCTGCCAATCCAACAGTTTTATTTCTAATTATTATTTTCAGTATATACCTATATGTGAAAAGGAAAAAAAAATATTAGTAAAGGTTTGATAGAACTAGCGATTGGTATAAGCCACTAGACTGCAATTGTTGAAGTGTACTTGTATTCATAAAATGCATTTTCAAATAAATGCAATCATAGTGTGCAGAGTGATTACTATATATGGAGGTATCCATAGTAATTGCAAAATTTGAGAATACTCACTGCAGTGCAAAATGTTTTATACTCATCAGTGTCCAGAACTACCCATATATTTTGAACCCATAGTGCTTTTTTTTTAAAATTTTTTTTGTGATCTGGCTATATCATGTTTCCAGTTTACGAGGAATTCCAGCTGAAGATCTCAGAATTTTGAAACAGAAGCTTGAACAAGAGGTGTGCCTGTAGCCACATTTTCATCTACACTTTGCTCTTCCTTTTTCTGTGCAGATAGCTTCGTAACACTTGATGTCCTTCTATAATCCTGAAAATCAATGACTGGATTAAATTAGGTCAAGCCTATCTTATACAATGAGCAGCTAATATGAGTAGATTCCAGAAGGTACTAGGAAGGTTCTGGATTCCTTATTTGTTTTATTAGGGAATCTGTAGATGTGTCATTCTCTAGAGAGCAGCATAAAACTAAAAGAAGTATGAATTTTGTGGTAGTGTCAATGCTCCTTTGACCTTAGGCTCTGATGAATAATGTTATCCTATTTAGTTGATTGTGCTCATTTAAACTTTATACTATTTCTATGAACAGGCATCTGATAATCTTGGCATGGCCATGATATACACACTTGTAACATCTGCTAAGGACTGGCTAAGTGAAAGGTTTGATCAAGATTCTGGCAGTCACAATGCTGCAGAGGATGAGATAGCAAAAGATGATGTATGGCTGTTTTCTGAGGACTCTCTTTGTGGTGATATGTTGTGTTAGTCTTTAATGTTGCCAATGCTGGGAATTTTGGTTTTTTTCAGAACCTGAATAGTGTGGGAGAGTAATTGAAATAAAAGAGGAGGGGGAAGGTTGTCGATGAGATACTGTCTCTTGAAAAGTCCCCCCCCCCACTGCGCGGCTGCTGTGGTGCAAGATTTCTGCTTGGAGCCTAAGGATTTTATAGTTTTACTAGACCACCTTATGTACTATTTCATTGTTCTACCATAAAGATGGTCATGGGACTTGTCAACCAATTTTTTGTTTGCTGTCAAACTAGTTTTATGGCGGGTAATTCTTTTGAGGAGAAGTATGGAATACGTCTTTTTTTTTCTGATGAGGCATCTGACAGACAGGCAGTGAAGGAGTACTGTTTTGGTGACACTTATCAGTTCCTTATTATTTTAGAAATCTAGGGGGAGCACCTTTGACATATCCGAGCTGCTTAGAGAATGCCTCTAAAGATAGAACAAGCAACTATTTATTGCCACCTGTTAATAATTTTCAAATCTGATTCCCAATCCTGTTCTTGTAAATCAGTTGGTATCATTAGGGCTCCCATGTTGGTTGTTCAAAAATTCATAGCCGGTCTTCTACTCTAGTTCTATAGTGCTGCATCCAATTAAAACTATGCATTACAACAATACCAGCAGCAAATAATTCTTTATTGCCACCAATCTTGGTTGATGAAAGAGGTTGACTTTCAGCATTGTTCTCTAATGATCTCAGATCACGGGTTTGAATCACTGCAATAGACTCTCTATAATGCATGAATAATACTGCATATATCTGACCCTCACCATATTCTGTGATATAGAAATCTCATACATTGAGCCTCTCCCTTACTCTTGTTTGATGAAAACTTGTTATGCATTAACTACTATTCTTTTTAAGAAGGTTGGTTTAAATAGGAAACAGAGAAATTTAGCTTTTTATTATGGTAACAAGAAATGATGCTAAATTCATTTTGGGTACCTTGCTGGAAGTGACTGCAGGAAATGTCCGCTTGGAATTGTTCTGTAGTTATTGGGCTAATTTACCTTTTCTTTGGCAGAACTCAAAAGGGCCAGATAATTTTTGGTATGTCTACCTTGGTTGAATGAAGAGGTTTGTTTAGTAAGGTTTTATATTGGTGATTAAATGCAACAGCCCTATCTGCTGCTTCCAAATGAGTGAGAGGAGAGGAGGGGATAAGAAGGGAACCCTATTGCATTGGATTCACAAACGAGTATTTTTTGTCAATCTTGCATCTTTATTACAGGGGTTTTACAGCATTCTTTTCTCTGGTTGCTTTGTTCTTTTTTACCCCATTCTTTTATTTGTTTGATGGCTCTTATTGGACTATCTTGCCTTACAGTATTGATGTGTTTTCTGATCTATTATCACTCTTCCAACTGATGATATTCTGTCTTTGGTTATTAGATAGTTGTACCACATGGAGAACCAGTTACTGTTGAAACATTTTTAGCATGGAGGGAGAGATTTGAAGCGGAGTTAGCACTAGAACGAGCCAAGTAAGTTTGTTGGGTGGTTTTTGCTATTAATGAACATTTAGAGATAACGTAACATCAAATAGTGCTCATTGGTAACATGAAAAGTGGGAAATGAAAAAATATCCTTCCAACCTTTGCAATTGACCTCTCACCAACATATTTTGCTTCTACAGCCTGCATTCCTGGCTACAACTTACCAACATAAATCTCCAATACCATTTATCTAAAGAGGTTGTTTGAATAAGACAAGGTTTTGTCTTCTAGCCCTCCCCTGAGATTTTGGATGCTTAACCACCTCCCCAGTTGACAACTAGCAAATTGATTTTTGAACCGTCCCTTAAGGAAATTTAGAGAAATCGATGCTTGTCTGCTATCAATTGTGGAAGAAAAAAGGAGATAATAAATGTATGGGAAGAGTAGAGAGGACTTATTATAGTAGTTAAATCTTCGCAACCTACATTAAGTGCCTCCATTGCAGGAGGAAAGAACTTGTGATGATTTAGAAGAAGAACTAGTTATTGCAGCGAGTGGTGAGAGTCATTGGAAGAATATTATTAAGGTTGACATGGGATTCTTCCTCTTCTTAGGAACCTTGAAACTCTTTTATTCTCTTTGGCAACTTATTTTATGTGCTTTGTTGTTTTCATTGATGTTAATGGATTTCCTCTCATTTTTAGGCTAATGTCAGAGTCTGCCCTTTCCACACCTAAGGAAAAGAAGCTCGCAGGCAGACAGTGGTTTGAAAGTGGTCGAGCTGTTGCTGCTGCGGTATTTTGGTCTTACCTGACTCTTCATTTTGCTACATTGATGCATGGTGTAGACACACGCATGCTTACAGTCTGCAATTAAAAGCTGACAGAACTTGGGAACTGTCGGCAAGCTAATCAATCTAAGAAATGCTTGTGCACTAGGGATGGCAAAGACACTAAACATTATATAACCCAAAACACACTGAACCTGTTTTATCTGCTTTGATTGGGTTTGAATCTGTTCAGAAATTAATAATGGGTTTGATTATATTATGCCCTAGCCCAGGCCCGACTCAAACTAACCTAACCTAACCCTATTGTAAACTTGCCCTTTATGTTTTATTTTGTTTACATAATGTAGATTCTTGTTTTAGAGTGATAAATACTTGATAAGTTGCGTGATATTTGGAGAGTTGTGAAGATTTCAATTGCCTTAGAATTAATGATTTGGGATATTTATATTCTCGTTTATTAGTTGAAAGAATTTTGTTTAAGTTTTATCAACTAAATGGTGTCTAATTGGTTGTAGGCTTAAATATTTGTTGGTAAATCATGTTGAGTAAAGACTAATAATTATACTAAAATTGTCAAATTTTAATTTCTTTCATTAAATTGTACAAAAGGAAAATAGTTTGGGTTCAGGTTTAAGTATAACAAAAATATAGGATTTTAATAGAACTCGAAGGATTGTGGGTTAATATTGAGTTTTAAAGTCAAAAGTATTGGATTAGGTTTTGGTTTTTCTCTCCTGAATTAAACCTGACCCATTGCCATCCCTATTGTGCATGCGTGGTTGGTCATTTTGCCCTGTCTTCTAGTCTCCCTCCCCCTACAACAATATGATTAGGAACTTTCATATAGTGGCTGCTACTCATGTTCCTTAGACATAGTAAAAGCTTCCTCTTGTCCAGGGAGCAAGGAAGACTATTTTTTTCTGCACCCCCCTTCGGATAACCTTTTCCTGTAAATTTATCATGGCTTCAAAGGCTTGTCGAATTACTTTAGAGAAGTGTGGTAGTTTGATAAATAGCAATTTCGGGTTGTAAGACAATGAGTAATCAAAGATAAATCTGATAAAAGTGTCTTCTCCTACACAGAGAGGCACTTTGCTAGCTACGGAAGAATCTGAAGGGGAAGATGAAGACGACATTGAGCTTGATGATGATGACTTCGAAGGTTGGTCTTTGTCGCTTTGTGCCCACATTGAGATGATGCATTTGGATCAAATGCCCATCTTAGGTCAACTTTTATCTGTTTGTTTTTGGTTCATTTCCAGACGACGAGGAAGACATGCTCGAGCATTATTTGGCAGAGAAATCAAACTCCTCGAAGATGACTACGGCTTAAATTATATGCTGGGTACAACTTCCAGTCCATTTTTGGAGGAATACAAGAGCATGTCAAAGCCATCAACTTGGCTTGCTTTCTTCATACTATTCACCTGCCCAGAAACTGGTCTCTGTAATGATGTTTTTCTTGATAAATATTATAGAACAAGAAACGTCGTTCACCATTGAAGTTCCTCAGGGTTCTTTCCTTTTCCCATATTCCTGCACGATGATCGACTTTGTAAAAGGTTTGTACTTCAATTTGCTTTGGTTTGAATCATAGTAAAGCCCTTTGTTGTCATAAATCGTTAACTGTGCATAGTTTCAAACTGGATATAAATCACGCTGAGCTGATTTATGTTGATGGGCAGTAGATTCGGTTAGTGTTATTTTAGTGGTAATTTTAAATCAATTTCTATCAACTCATTCTATGCTTTTCCAATCTTTTTAAATTCCTTTTCCTTCAATTACAGTTTCCTTTTCTTTCATCACTGATGTTTTATGTGGCCCACACCTTAACTGTCTAAACTATTTTAGGCATTTTTTATTCATGAGATTCTTTTTTGGGCATAATTTCAAAACATTAATAAAAATTTATTATTTCCTAATTTATTTTTTAATATAATAACATGATCAGATTCTGCAAGTAAAAACTGATTGTACCATGAAGAGATCAACGGTGAAATAAGTTTATTTTCTACCCTTAGTCGATTCAAACAACTGCACAACTAGTCACTATTTGGGACTCAGAACAGCCCACAGGATTGTTAAAGATCAATTTCTTGGGGTAAATTACTCCCTTATGGGTGATTCAACAACTAGTTTGTCATTGGAGTGCATTAGACGGTTAATGGAGATTGACTGTCGGACGACCAGCTGAATCCGATCAACGAAATGTTGACCGTTTGAAGGCTACAGGAGTGCTGCTGGATGGCAAACGGGTAGCAAAGAGGGTCAATAGAAAGATTGACCGGATGGCTGTTGAGATGGTCAACGGGAGGTTGACCGGCTAAGTCTGAGAAAAAAAAAATTTACAAGTTGGTATTACTAGTATAAAATTAATCAAGGAACACCGAAACTCTTGTGATAGCCAATGGGTACAGACAAACGACCAAGGGACTTGTTTGCAGCGACTGGCGATGTCGTGAATAGCTGACAACAAGTTGTTGGACAGCAGAGCAGGTGACAGACTTGTTACGCGTGCGCCGTCTATGCAAGTGGCAGGTTACAGAGTTGATGGATAAAGCTGTTGACAGGTTGCAGAGTAGGTGACAGGCATTTGACATACTTAACCTACTATTAGTTGAAGGCTTCCGTACAGACCACAATATATACACATGCTGGACATACAGGAGGATGGGGGCTGAAAGCGTGAGAGTGGGAAAACATCCGAGTACGGTAAAGTGCAAGGAGATAAAATCCAATAGTGAAAAAAAAGAGAGTGCACCACCGATGAGAGAGAACGTCATTCTCAAGTGTGTAGCGAATATTCCATCTTGAAGGTTTGTAGCCTATTTCACACAGTAAATTTGTTATCGACTCTACTCCCGTTATTTTCCCTTAGTTCATAAGGATTTTCATGTAAAACATGTGCATACTTTTTCTTCATATTTTTCTTCACTGTGTATCATTCTGTCCGACCGACCTCCTTTGCCCCAACACAATTTAAGCTTTTAAATGCCATGCTAAACTCCAATTGCATCGGTCAACAATGTAACCACAGTTATTTAAGTTATTCAGAAAAATCAACAAATTTGTTTAAAAGATGCAATAGGGAGTCTACGTTAAGTTCTCAGTTATGCTTAAATAACATAGAAATTTCCAAAATTTTGAAACCAAGAAGGGCTACAAATAAGCCCTCAAGCAGCACCATTACTATAACTCACAAATGATTTACCTTCAACGAGCTAATCAACAGAGAGAGAGAGAGAGAGAGAGAGACATCAGTTCTAACTCACAAACTTTAATCCTGTAGATTTTTTTCGAATAAACAACAGTGAAGATGTTATTATAATAATTTGGATGGTTAGAATTATGAAAATAAATTAATATGCTGGATTTATTTTATGATCCTAACCATTCAATTTGTAAGGACTCATCATTGGAAATATGAAAAGACTCTAATGTAATGACTAACGGCTCCCGAAGACAGAACCTTCTTCTATAATCAGCCTAAGTTGCTTAGAAATATCAGGTTAACATTAGCATATCCATTGCTTGATGACAGACACTGCAAGAAAGGCACAGCCTTCAATATCATCTTGAAACGCCGCCGCAAGTGTGCAAAGGGCATTTCCTTCTGTTGAGCTGCATTGATATTGTCCGGAATTTAAGGACATCAATGGCGTAAATCAAACACCACCCTGTACAGTGGATATCTAAAAGCTGATTGCTGGCTGCAAAACACCCAATCCATGTTTGATAGTTCAAAATATAGGTGTTTCTTCCAAGAAAAATTCAACCAAGCAGAAACAGTTCTAATCATTGATATATGGTTCTGCAAAATACTTAATCCTCTGCTTGAGATTCTGCAACAACACGGCATATGAATGAGTTCAGGAAACAGATATATATATAGAGAGAGAGAGAAAGAGAGAGAGAGAGAGATGGGCTAGTGATGGTGGCAGCAAATGGGGGAGTGGCATTTGAGTTTCGTAGCAACCTTCAGCTCTCCATGAAGCACAAGAAATATTTTCCTCAGTCGGATGTGCTTCTGCATACACCAATCATTACAAAATTGAAAAAAATCTCAGTTAGCATGATTCTCCTTTAAAATCCCACTTAGCAATGACAGGGTGTCACTACTTCCACATCTTTGATATAAACAATAGCTCTTGGAGATCGAACAACAGGACACAAGATAGCAAAGTAGAAAATAATTACGATTGCCACTATTTCTCTGGGCTCTTTTTCTTTGAATAAAAGGTTTTTCAGCTTTTTCACTGTTCTTGCAACTCTACAATTCACCAGAAATCAGATCATTATATTGCAAATTTACAACCCTCGAAAGTAGCATTGACGGGATCCTATCTACCAAAGCTTCTACATATGGTTCCGGAAAACAAAATCAAGAGTCTTTCAGGAGAAGACTTAAAAAGAGAAATGCAACACACTAATTGGTGAATCTCTAATAGATATTTAGAATTAATTTGTTCATATTCTATCTCCTATATCTTAGTTTTCATTAGTCATTCAATTGCAGATCCAAGTTTAATATACAGAAGTCTGGCCCCACTGAAAAAAAATATTTTTATACAGAAAGGCCTGAGTGAATATAAAGCGGAGGGTAGTAATTGGCAAAGAGTTCTCGATCCCACTTACCAAAACAATCACTATTCTATATGATAGTACAAATTTTGATTTATATAAATGACCCCAAGAAATTCTCAAAATTATCGACATAACTGTTCAAAGTTCATGGAAAAAAGATAGCAGTTATGGTAACAAATATGTCACTTTTGAAATCTTTCATTTAGCCTCAACATTGAGTTGTTTATTGTACTTCTTTGGCAATATTTCAACTTCATTTACTTATGAACTAAAATTGACTAGCAGAATGTACAAAAAATTATTAACCTAATTAACTATTTCAATTATAATCAAGCTTAATTCTGATTTCTGCCGTAAAATTTGTCCTAAAAAGAGGAAATTGGAAGACAAGAAAAATAGCATATAAGAATTAGGCCATAATATGTAGAAGCTGCCTTAGATTCACTACAACAGTCGCATTTCCAGGTTCAATTGTAAGGAGTAAGATAACACTGCTTCTAATTTTGGAGATATGTTTGTCAGACGTACAGGGGAAATTAGTATTATTTACTTTGTGGATGTAAGGATCATAATGTGCTCTGTCTCTATTATCTGTATTCCACATTCTTTTTAGCCATCATTCTTTGAAACAATATACTGTAAATTGGGCAATTTAGGAATATTTCTGAATCCACCACTGACTTTCAAGATCTCCTTTTGTGATATTCAAACAAAATAACATAAAAAGCATAAACATATAACCCTCAGAACAAAACTAGTCAAGCTCTGCAGTATAAGTACATAAGGCAGACCAATGGCCCTAAAACATTTTACAAATATCTGACAGGCAGAACCTCAATCTGATGCACAGTTCTTATTACAGTGCAGTTTACAAGGCACCAAGCAGACCTTTTTCGGTGGGGGGGGATTAATTAGCACAAAGCACAATTATCCAAAGGAAATCACTAAACCTGCAAGCTACAGGAAAAATTCTTCATTCATCACACAAAGAAATTGACAATTCAGCAAACTTACATTCAGAAATCTGTTCAAGATTAATACAACTATATTACACAGATAGAAGAAATTGATTTTTTTAAAAAAAGGAAAAACGTGTATTATGCTAAAAGATTAGTCAGCTATAAATATGAATGTATACTGTTCTCAATGAGCTCAGAGTTCAGACGTATCTTTCAAGTTTCATATACAGCAACACTGAAAAAGACAGCATAGAACCATGAACTATTTTTCTTTTAAAGAACAGAAAATGCATACCGGTCCACAGTGCCGATATCTCTCTCTCAGCTGGTCTACAATGTTCTGGTATCTTACCATATCTCTACCTTTTGCACTTATAAGATCCCTGCCTAGCTTTTCAAAGTCCTTCCTAAATAAAGAGACATTTTTTTGGTGTTAATAAAAGAATTTACAGCATAGACATTTCATCAAAAAAAAGAAACAAACTCCATCAGTACCTTACGCCCTCCAGGATATTGTTCAGGGAACAGTAACTGTCATACTTCTCCTGATACTCTTGCACATATTCTTTATACCTAAGGAGAGTGAAACAAAAACAAGGAGCGTAAAAAGGAGGGAAATGACACTTTATGAAAGAGTATGTTGACACCATTCAACCTGAAAAAAAAGAGTCAGAGACATGAAAACCAGTAGTATGATTACTCACTGTGAGAAGTCCTTAATTGGGCCCTTCAGTTCTGGCTCATCCCTTTCATACTTTGAGTACAAATTATCTTCATCTGAAGATTTTCTTCTCTTGCTGTCACCGTTGTGTCCCTTGTTCAAGGAATCACCTTTTCGTCTGTCAGTAGCATCTGCCGAAGCATTAGAATTTTGTGATTTATTTCTTTTGACAGAGCAAGGAGCAAGTTCTTGCTTAGAGTCATGATGTTGTGCCCTAACATGTGAACTCTTATGTGTGTCTCGGTAGCCTTTGATACCAATCTGTTCACCTTCAATTGCTCGATGACTAATATTTGGTGATTTATTTGACAGGGACCTCATTTCAGCTGCTGAATTTTGCAGATGAGACTGCACAAGTGTGCGAAGAGGTCTCAGAGGATCTTCGGTGTACGGATCTGGGGGCCATCTCTTTGATGAACCCTTTAAATTTCCAGGAACCCCTGCTCTTAAATTAGGGGTGGATGGCTTCCCTGCATCTAAATGTGGCGGGCCAGCAGGTTTTTCTCTGCCCAAATGTGCATTCCAAGTATCTGAATTGCCTCCTTTGGTGTCCGACTGTTTAAATGAACCTTTTCTTTCAAACTGCTTCTTATCACCTCCTGGTTTCTTGGGCAAGGGCTTGCAAAGCTCACTTAACTCCAGGTCCGACAGCTCTCCATGGAGCATGCCACATCTCCCATTCACAAGAGGAGACCTGCCTGCATTGATGCTATGGCCCCTATCACTTGCCTTCGGTGAAGATCCCATGATTTGTGAGTTCAGGAGGTGCACTTCCATGTTAAACTTTTTAACATGATCACCATATTTCCGATATTCAGATTCCCAGGGCATTGGCTGTCTGCTTCTACGACCACTTTCCTTAACCTTTCTATTTGACTTTTCACTTGCATTTCGAATTTCATCTGGCGTCACTCTGTGGAATTTATCTTTCTGCTTTTGAAGACCATGTGTATGGACACTCTGTTCTTGGTACTTCACACACAGTCCCAAGCTATCTGCATGCTTACCAGATCTATCTGCAGTTTCAGTATCATGTGACCATGCAGCAGATCTTCTACTTGATTGCTGTGTCTCCACAATAGTTTTTTCAGGGGCTGCATAGTTATATCCTTTCTGCAAGTCAGACTTGACACTATAACTATTGTACATATTTGGCATTTGGCTGTCTAGACTCTTATAATGCTTTTGATTGAGTCTACCAGGAGAAATTTTGTATTGGTTTCCAGAGAAGTGGGGGGCCTGATGCCCATGTTTAGAAGACTGAGCCAAAATTCCTGCTTGGGATCTTTTAAGATGGTGAGAATCTTCCTCTAAGTGGTTCGTGTCAGCAGCCCTTTTGTATTTACCTTTGGATCTTTCAGATCGATCTAGCTGCTCATGCCAGAAATCATCTGAAACAATATTTTCCCTGCCATTGAACATATCTTGATGCTTATGATCAGGTGAGGTATGTTGATATTTTTCAACAGATTTGACATCAGCATTCGTTGCTGAGACCACAACTGTTGTTTGCTCAGCTTCCTGATCATTATCAGGCAAGTCCTCGATCTCAACATCTTGAGACCCATGACTATCCTGCTTTTCATTAATCCCACTATGATTGGGTTCTTTTTCATCACCAATTGTTATTATATCCACATCTACATCAGATCCCTCTTTGCTGTCGTAAGAAGAGTCACTGTCGCTATCACTGCTACTTACACTCCCACTCCCTTCAAGGCTTGGACTTCTGGTCCTCCTTGGGCTGTCACTATCACTTCTGTTGCTGTCTTTGTCACTGTCATTCCCAGTGTTACTAGAGCTCCCTGCTTGCCCTTCACTATTGACTGAGCCCTTTTTGTCACATAAGTGTGCAGATGAATGCTGCATGATCTCAATTTTCTCCACCAAATTAGTATGCTCTCCATATTTAGTGGAGTCAGAAAATGCCTGTTCCTCAAAATCCTCAGCAGGGAAGTTTTTTGTTAAGCACGAATGTGGTTGACCAGGCACTGCACCATGGTTGTCTTCTGGATCAGTCATTTTACGGCTGTTGTCTCCAGGAGAACTGGAAGACAAACACATTAGAAGGGCTTAGAATAGCTGCACACCAAATTAACTAGAAAAAATACATGATAAGATCCCAATTGGTTCCAGCAAAATAAACGATGAACCGATTGAACCAAAAGTATCCTTCTTCAATTTTTTAAATTGGCAAGAATTTTTTTTAAATCTTTTGCTGATGTTTGTACTTCCGGAAATGACACCAAGAGTGTCACCCACCTAGGTATCAATCTTTCCCCACAGGAGGATGGGCACTTCAAAACCCCATAACTAAAACATGGCCAGACATAACAGCAACCAGTCTAATAGTGGTACAAGGGTTAAGGAAAAGAGCAGAACCAGAAATATCTTATGTTACAATATAGCCGAGAAAAGTTCTTACTCCCAGCCACTGTAGCACTAAAGTTCAAAACAAAAATTGCTTATCCATCCAAAGCCAAAAACTCATCAGGTGATATATATGGGTTTCACAATCAGCATTATAGATAATCCCAAATGTTATTTGTATGTAATCTCCTGGATATAAACGGTGATAACTAGTAGGAACAAGCAGTGCATAATATGCCCTAGATTAACTACAAATTTAAAAACGGGAGAGCTACACTAACTATATTTTTAGAGGAACAAAAAGTCTCCAACCTCTGTAGAGAAGCATAAGTTACCTTCCAGTTTCAGCAAATGATCTCTGAATTATTTTTTCCACTTCAACCCCTGGTTTCAACAAATATTGTCCTGAAGCTTGGAATGTTGCAATCTGATGCACCAGATTCACAGGGAATATTAAGCCAATGACATTCTCAACATAATGGAAATCTAGAAAACTACTTTAGACTTGCCTTCTTAAGAATGGGTTCAATCTTACGACCAGAGCTGTGAATTGTATTGCCAACAGCTCTCTCCAAGGCCTATCAAAAGGAAGAATAACTTAGAGGTCATTATATCAAAGCATAAAGTTGCATCTCTTACTTATATAGTCTGAAGGAAGAATAAACTGCTATGCGTAATACTAGAATATAAAACTTAAAAAACAGTCCTCAGCAGGCAAAGCCTGTTAATCTCAATTATTTACTTACCTTTATGCTCATTCCATTGGGCTTTTCTTTCAGCAGAGTAATTAACAAGTCCTGCAAATCTGTAGACATGGCACTTTGATTGCCCGTGAAACCAGTGGTTCCCTGAACTCCACCAAAAGTCCTGCTTGGGATTTCTCTTACAGAGCTAACAACATTTTCTTTAAATGTTTCTTGGATAGCCATAGGATCTTGTGCAATGGCTTGAACATTATTAAGATTTCCTGTTGCAGATGGAGATGCGATAGGGTCAGACTGGTCCAGGGCTGATGGCACAGGTGATGTTGAAAGCCTTCCTTTTACAGGAGTGGTTGAAGGGAATCCATATTTATGAACATCTTTAGGTGGACCACCAGCTGAAACTTCAGTAACATTTTAAAATATCAGAAAAAGGGTAACGTGAACAAATGAACAAAAGAATTGCCAATGTCTGTAAGGCCTCTTTGACCTTGAGGTGATTCAACTTTTTGCTTCTTGAATGGTGGTTCTTTTTTCTGTTTCAAAGTCTTCAATGGACTAACTATAAAAGTAAATGACAAAACGAAACGTTAGATACACAGTGAAGAAACTGAGGAAAACAAAATGATACTCTACTACCACAGAACACAGGACTCCATATTCCAAAGATTGAGATCATATTGCAAAAGGACATGATATTGAAACCAGTAAGATAAAGTTCAAAATGCAGAAACCATCATATGCTGACCACCATTAGCAGAGCTTGCAAAATAGTAGGATCTCTCCCAAATATGCAGCTAAGGGACAATAGTTAGGTAGTCCTTTGACATAAACCTAAATGGCTGAAAGCCCTATTTAACAGTACTTTTGCCTTTCCAAGAAATTTAGCAAAAATGAGGAAGGAGGGAGAGCATGAAAAATTCAGCAGTAACCCAAACTCACCCTCATCAGAAGCTAATTCCTTCACTCGACTCTTCATGGATGGATTCCCAGGGTCCAAAACAATGGCCCTGTCACAAATGAATTGTTAGTATACCCACTGGAGGGAAATACATAGGATATAGATGGATGAGAACACCATAAGAAGTTTCATATAAACCTATTACAAGTCAGCAGAGAAATCTTCCTTCTAGACTTCTAGTTTGATTCATCGAGACCAATTAATATCATATCCAACAAACCAATTTGAAATCAGAATACTGGTCATGCCATTTGCTGTAAATTCAAAGAGACGTATGAAGGGTTCCTGTCAGTTGTCAGCAAATCAAATTGAACAATTCCATGAACGATGTGCCAATTGATCAGAGACACTGCTAACACATGGCTACTAGACATAGGGAAAAGCAACTTCAAATGACAGTGGAACTGGCAAGAACATGAGCTTACATGTAGCCAAAAATAAAATAAAATAAACAATAAGAAGATAATGAAAGTTCTGGATATACATTGCAAATGGAAGAATTTAAAGGTCCCTAGTGACATAAACAGGGGTTCCAATGCTCCACAACAGAACAGCATGAATGGGTAATTATGTTCAAGTTGCTCAATATTCAAAGTTTTACAATCTGAAATACCAATCACTGAAAATACTAACTGAATTAAATGCTACCTACCACGGACTGATGCAGTGTTAATAACCAAAAAGAAAAGGGCAGCAAAATCAAAAAACAGAGGGGCAGGATATAAATATTCTACCAAAGTCAAAAAGAGCAATTTTGTATAACATACTTCTGTGATTTGAGATTGCGCTTAGCTTCTTCTGATATCATTTTAAGATGGTTCTTTGTAGATTCATCCAAAATACGCCGCACATTCAGCTTTCTCCAGGGACGTCCAGACTCCACTAGCAGCCAATCACCATCTTCACCGTTTTGATGTTCTTCGTATATATCACAGAGTTCACCCATTTCAGGTGACCATGTAAATCTGAATTCCTTACCACCCACATCGATAACCTATTGTATGGAAATTTCAAGGCAACATCAGATATCACAGAAATTGAAGTGGATTTCATCACAACCTGAGGCAACAAGAAGTATCTTGACTATCAGGCAAGAATAATTCAAAGAGAGATGCATGTCATAAAAAATTGTCAAAATAAAAAAAAAATCCAAATCAAAAAGAGTTAACAAATAGAATATTATGATAACAATACCAATTATATTCCTGGCATATGGCCAATTACCAGATCCTGAGGATGCTTCTACAATAAGTAAAGAGACAGAACAAGATTCAAAATTAGTTTGTTCCCACATTCATATGCCAGACATGTAGAAGTGACACTATCAAAAATGTCAACGGTGATTATACAATCAGAACCATATATAATCGTTATGCCATAAAAACGTGACATGATTTTAATATGCATGTTTTAGTCACAAACAGATATGCATTTGGTTCCTTACACAAATAAGTTTGAAGTCTTATGACATTTTATTAGGGCTGAATAATAGCAGCATTGAGTTTCCCTTTAGTGGGAAAAAACTCAAAGTGTTTAACACAACAGTTAAGCACAATTTTTTTACCAAATAAAAAAAAAGGAACTCTGTTATTAATCATATTGCTTGATGCACTTAGAACGTGTTTCATCAAGAATGCCACTATAGAGATCAACCAAGAAGACATTATATTTCTAAAAGTTTGAAGGAAAACATCAGAATAATTTATTGTGAGTCCAAACGACAGATTCAATAAGTTCTTATCAATAACCACTCCCACTGAATAGAAACATTACTAAGACGAAATGAGCTCAGATTTAGCACTCACCCCAGTGCTCTGCTCATCGCTCTTGCATTTATTCGAAAGTGTTTCATCAGTTGGCCCATCAAAATAGAACATTGCCAGCACTAACGTTGCCAAAAGCTGGACACACTTCAAAAAATCTTAGCAGCTTGCTTTACTGACGAAAATCTCAATGGACGTTCTTAAGCAAGACATTTGATTTGGTTTAGTCCTAATTTGGTAGCAATATCAAGGAGTGGGAACAAAGTAAAACACCTCACAACTAGATCAACCCCCCTGAGCGATAGAATAACTAGATAATGTCATCAGACAGACACATAAGATAATCCATTACAGATGAAACACAAGCCCAATCTAGTAACAATTAACAAGGGAGAGGAAGGGAATAATTTCCCCAATTCAATAAAAATGCTGTCATGGTTGATTTTCCTATGAAGCAACTTGTACTCATACCATCATTCCCAAGTGGAGCCATTTCCTTTTCTCCGAAAGAAAAAAGAAAAGAAAATTGATCTTAAAAGACGGTACACACATCAAAGAAAAAGATAGGCAAAGATGACACTTTGGCAGTCCAACCGCGACTACATCACCATAACTGAATTATCTAAAAATTTTCAGCATTCTTACTAAAACTTTGTTCTTCACAAAAACATTTTGTGTGAGTGCTTTAATTCATTGAAGGCATAGTAAGAAGAAAATGGCAGTGATTAATAGCATGTACAACAAGAAGAATCACTGCATCACCTAAACTGCCACCCCCACCCAAAATAAAGGAAAAAACACCATTGCTTGTGAGAGGGATGGATGGTGTGGAGGTGAAGATGGGACAGGGATCGAAACCTACCAAGGAATAACTATTTCAAAATATCTTAGGTCCTCCAAAAGAAAAAGCGATTGAGGAGGGTATTAATCACTCAATCCTAAGGCACTAGATGGAATGAGACATACTTCCCAAATCCTGTGTAATAGGGAAAAAGTTCTTCAAACTGAAAAAAAAGAAAACTATAAGGTGATCATTAAGCTAACCATAATGCACCGAGTGGACTGTTGGGAACATGACGAAAAAATGGCATTGGCAGAGATTAAGATGCTAATATGAATATGTGGTCATATTAAGAGAGATAGGCTACATAATGATCTTATTTAGAAAAAAAATTTCAAATTTGCACATCACTGAAAGACAACATCTCTAAGTGTTTAAAGGGGATTGATCATTAAGCAAAGACCATTTTATTGCACCTATGAAAAGTGAATGGATGGATAAAAGCACGGCCGAAGAATAGTTGGAAGAAAACTAAAACATAACCTTGCATATGTAGAAGTGTAAACAATCATAATAGAGCTGGATGGCGACAGAGGATCCATTAAGCAGCCTAATTATAGGAAAAGGTCAAGTTTGTTTAGTCTGTTTGGTTTACCAAAGCATGCCTCTTCCATATGATCCAAACAATATATCACAAGACAATGTTGCGGGTGAAAAGTACAAGTTACGTGAATAAGTTATGGGGATTGTATGTAACAACTGCAAATTGCACCTAGCCATGATGAACCAGATATATGGAAATTCCAATTTCCATGGGGGTGCACCCAGTGTTTTCGGATCACTGAACCAATATTTGGAAATTCCAATTTCCAGGCTAACCATACATGCCCTCACATTGTGACCATCTGTGACTTTGCATGTACTGAACTTGCATTTCATGCACTTAATCTTTTTTTCTACTAATACCAAAACTTTTGGCTTCAAAGTTTACCATGAAAAATCCAATTTAATGTTAACACTTTCACTTGTCTCATTCATCAATATAATATCAACTGCAAATTGCATGCACCCAAGCACATTATATTGAACGTGCCTAATTAGTACATCCATAGCCATGATGAACAAATAGGGGCCCAAAACTAACACTAGGTGCACGCCCATGGAAATTGCAAAAGCCTTAGCATCCCACCATGTATCAAGACCAAACACAAATCGATGCTCCAATGTCTATTATAAGTAGATTTATGCAATCAAAAATTTTTCTTGTCAAATTTCTCCCTCTGTTAGATATAAATACAGTATGTCTTCTCTAAATTTATAAACATCATATATAGGTCCTTGTTTCTTTCCTTAAATTGCTCCATTGTGCATCTCAACAAATAAATGGCCTGACCATAGACCTAATTGACATAACTCTAATCTTGCCTTAACCTTTTTCTCACAAAGACCCTTTCCCATCAGACTCATAAACTTGATGCTTCCATGGGGACAACTTCGAGTCTCTTTTGTCCAAGTAAAGGGTGCTCGTATGCACTTTCTCCGTTTCTTGATGGTTTTATTTGTTGCTGTTTATGTTCCATAAACCTTTTGAATTCTTTAATGTTATTGCAGCTGCTGCATCCACTTTTGAAACCATCAATAGTTGTGAAATCCTCCCATCTACTCTCTTCGGCATCATATAGTATCATCATAGTCTTTTTCTACACAACCTACGAGTGAGGACCAAAAACCTTACTGAACTCTTTCATTTCCTAATACTAAATAGACCAACGTTTTGAAAATAATTGGAGTAAATTAGAGTTATCTTTGGCAGATCTACAAGAGTGTGCAAAGAAACCCAAATTCACAATCTGAATCCACTAAAACATAAGCTTCATCCTCCCTGGAGGCATCATCAAGAACATGCTGATCATCTCATGGATTACCAATTGCCTTTCAGAAACACTAATAACCAGATCTAAATTGGACCCCTTCCTCTGATCAAATTCAGATCATAACTTCTCATTCCAAACGTCCGTCACTTTCCAACAAACTTTATTCTTCAATACCTAGCATCACTTGCCTCCCCCCTATCCGCCCCTACCCAAATTCGGCTCATTTGTAACAAGCAACGCAGCAATGTGCAATCAGCTTACTAACAAGTTAATGGCACCCTCAATCTCCACTCTCACTTTTGCCCCCTTACACAAAATTGGCAACCAAATCAATATACAGCAACTCATTCACAAAAGAGCGTAAACCATTGTTTGCATGTGTTTTGTGTTTCCCACATTCTTAATAACTTTCTACCTTCCATCTAGTACTTTATCAAACCTTGAAACCTCCTAGTCAACCCAATTGGTACCTCTATTACCAAATACTAATGATCTCAGTTTCCGCATGAGAATTTCTCATTCAGATTCGATGATGATGGTGAGTCCTTAACCAACTCATCATCCATCCTCCTCTTCCCAGATAGTGTCAAAACCTCCTCTAAAAATTTCTAGTAATATGTTTATTCGGTACCTCAAAAGAAGTATTAAATTGCAGTTTTCTGGGCTCTGAAGTTGATAGAATCGAGCATTGCAGTTTTCTGGGCCCTGAAGTTGATAGAATCGAGCATTGCAGCTTTAAAACTATGATGAGTGTCCATCCACCAACACAACACCCCCTGCCCCGTTAAAAAAAAGAACAAGAAAAGAAAAAAAAAAAAGGACAAACCAAACATAGAAACAAT
>JAOVVI020000326.1:0-34431 GCA_028571085.2 Nepenthes alata
GAGGCTAGGGCATTGGCTATCAATCTAGGTGCTAATCCCCAACTGTTGACTCATTCCTAACCTTTTGGGTATTTATGCCCCGTTTTGTCGTCTTTCTTCCTTTGCTCTCTAGATGGCTCATCGAAGCGTTTATGACTATTCGGCTCTGATTGCTTTGGCATGAATATTGCTGTCTTCTACTTTCGCTGGGCCTTCGATTGAGGATGGAAGTGATGATGAGCGAATAACGGAGGAAGTCGGAGGGAGCAAATTATCAAGCGTAGCAATGGCTAAGTGGGAGCGTCACTTGGGCAACCCGATTCCTAAGACCTAGGGGGTTTGTGGGCCCCTCCAAGCCTTGAATCTGTTAGATTTTGGTCATTTTTTTGTAGATATCACAATAAACGGGTGGTCATCAGAAGGTCATACAAGGCTTGTGCGAGGGTCAACTAGATTGCTGAGTTCGAGGGGCAACCGAGTGTTGAGCTCGAGGGGCAACTGAGTGCTGAGCTCGAGGGGCAACCGGGTGCTAAGGCTTATGGGTGACCGAATTCGAGGCCAAGAGGTGATTGGATGTGGAGGCCAAAGGGCAACAAGGTGCGGAGGTTGGGGAGCAACCAACGTGTTGAATCTGAGAGGCAACTGGATGTTGAGGCCAAGGAGCAACCGAAGTGTCGATCCTAAGGGACAATCGGATGTTGAGGCCGCTAGGTGACCGGGTGTGGAGGCCAATGAGCAACCAAAGTGCCGAGTCCGAGGGGCAATCGAATGTCGAGGCCAAGGGACAATTGGATTCAAGGTCGAGGGGCGACCATATGGCAAGGCCAAAGGGCAACCGGGTGTTGAGGTTAAGGAGCAATTGGGGTACCAATTCAAAGGAGCGATTGGGTACCAATGCTGAGGAGCAACCGAGTAGTGATGCTAAAGGGCGCCCAGGCATCAAATCCAAAAATGCTCGAGCATTGCCCAACATAATTATAAAGCGCGCAAAATGTTTTAGGATTTACGACGATAGATAGAAAGCAAAGAAAACACCACTTGTAATTCCTGATCAGTGAGCGTCGTCAGTGAGAGAAAAAGAGAAAGAGGGGAAGAGTGAGTAGACGTCAATCCATCTCATCTTTATTGTTGCTCAGGTTTATTTGATTCAAAGTATTGAGTCTTTGTAATCTGTATTTGGGGTTTGTGTAATTGGCTCTTATTTAGTAAAAATTTTTCAGACATATCATTCCGTGGTTTTGTTCTCTTATTCAGAAGAAAATTTTTCACATAAAATTATTTATGCATTGTCTCTATTTTTATGATTGTTGTTTGTCTACTGTGCATAACAATCAGGTTTCTGAAGATGCAGAGCATCGGGTTAATGCTACTGTTGATGAGGCATTGCAGAATCTATAGTGGGCCAACTATCTTGATCGAGCTCTGTCCAAATCCGAGGTAGGATCACAAGAGCTCGTAAAGCAAAATACTTGGGCTCTGAACTGAATTGCGCCACCCGAGGACAAGTTTCGGGAGAGTTGGGGGCAGCTTGTGATGAGCGCTCGGTTGGAGGGAGAGCTGAGGACCAAGCTCTGCTCTGACAAGGTGGTCTTGATGCCGGAGGAGTGGTTTCAAGAGGTTATGAACTTCCCCAGGCAAATAATCTCCGTGGCGGCTCTGGATTTCCCTATTGGCTTCTTGGGCTCGAGGATTGCTAGAGCCTCTTGTTGCTTGGCGAAGTAGCTAGACCACGTTGATCATCGTTGCTGGTGTCTTTATTGTACACAGGACTTCTTAATCCGATGTATTTCTGGCCATCGGCTAAGTCCTTCTGTTGCTGTTGTTAAGGCACCGTAGGGTCCGATGTTGCCACTCGCTTTGAACGAAGGTTGCCTGAGCCTTAGGTGAGGTCTAGGAGCTTGCTAAGGAGAAATCTCGGGCTCTAGACTGGATCGCATTGCTGTGAGGGCATGCTTCGGGAGTGAGCGGTGAGAGAGATGGAGAGCTGAGCGAGCGTTACTATTGTTGTCGTCATTGGGGTTGTCCTAGATGTGCACTCTAGGTTGTGCTCGCTCCTACCGGGATGAGATCATGGCCTTGAGAAATGTGGTTGTTGGCTATTGCCATCAGGCTTTTGCTAGCCTAAACCATTGCCCGCATATACTCGTTGGCACTCGGTCTTACTGGAGGATGTTGTAGTTATTATGCGTCAGATCCTAATCCACCAACCATTGTAAACTAATGGTATTCGTTCCTTCATGTGGGAGTTGTCGAATGCATGCCTAAAGAAGCCCTCTAAGGTTTGGTATTCGACTGCATATGAGCTGCCTAGTGATGGGACCGATGTTTAAATTTGACCGCGTATGGGCCTCTCGGTAACGATACCGAAGTTCTAGTCTAACCGTGAATAGGTTGCTCGGTACAAAATCACGGTTGAAATACGACCACACATTGGCTGCTTGGTACAATATTTAGGTTCTTTAACCGTTTAGAGGTCGAGCTACAGGTGTGCGTGTTCACCTGGCTTAGGGGTAATCTAAGTCGTTTAAATTTATCAATGTAATGCAAGTACTCATCTGGACAGACAAAATAACAATAATAACATGATTCAAGTAAGCAGTATGATACATGCAAGACTTCCCTAGATTGGTGTGGAATTCTCATAGGTGCTTTGAGGTGGATAGCTCGTAGCCCCCTTGGGATCAGTTTATTGTCCTGAGTGCTCGACTGGTGTGCATCACTTTGGAGGGTTGTTGAGGTGCCCTAGAAGGCGCTTTGGCCTACAACCTCTATGCTCCGTGGGACTTAGTTCCCCACTATGGACTGGTTGAGCAGCCCCTTGCCGCTGCACTGAGTGGTCCTATAGACGGTGGCTTGGGCTCCGTCGTTAGTTGATACAGTTTCGAGCAACTCGGACTGGTGCGGCGCATGGCAGGATGACGCCTACTGTAAGGTGATGGGTAGCGGGCTGCGTATGTTGAACCCCTCACTGTGAGCATTGCAACAGTTTCTACGGGACCTGCTGCTCTATGAAGGGTGGAGGAGAGATGTTGTTGCGGGATCCCCCTTGTCAAGCCCCAAGTTTAGGCCTTTTTCTCTAGTGAGACTACTCGCAAGTAGAGGGCTGAACACTCTGAAAATTCTCTTCGGGTCGATCCTCTCACCCTGGCGAGAGATCTATGGAGCACCGGCTGGCGCTATAAGAGTTATCTTCATGGGTGGAGTGCAGTCGATCATCTCGGATCTGACGAAGGTGTCACTGCTCTTGGCTTTTTTCTTGCATTCCAAGACCGTGTCAATCTTTCCGTTGGGAGTGGACCTTGTCGCTCGGATCTTCCCACGCACTGAGGTCGTCAGGCAGATGCAATTTTTCTCGACAAGCAACCTCTTCCTCTGGTTTCCCTTTTGAGATTTGTGCATGAAAGGAGCCCCCAGCCGCCACATGTCCAAGCGGGGCGCATGGAGCCCAGAGCTGTTTAAGATGTCTTGCTGGCAGTGGATGCATGCTTGCCATAGTAGGGTTGCACATTGCCATGGCTACCGCAGGGGTTGTAACCATGGGAGGCCATGCCTCTGGCCAATGTGTCGGGCGGAAGGCGAGTATTGATTGCACTTGTTTGCTGATATGTAACCTGTTAGTGTCAAAAAGGAGAGCTCTCTGCACCTGAGGGTGTCCCAATCTTCTACCTGCCTCTAGCGATTCGGTAGGCCGTTCAACTGCAATTGGACCTTGTCGCTTGGAGTTGCCCGGGCCTTGAGGTTGTTAAGCCACTGCACCCTTTGAGGATGCTGACTCTTTCCGATCGTCTAGAGGTTGGGGGTGGAGCCCCCAACGTTGCACCTTTGGACGAATGCAGACGGCTTGGGGCCGATAGGGTCAGGGCATCCGCCTGGGCTGTGAACGCTTACATGATCGGAGTTGGCCTTCCATCCACACAGCTACCCATGGAGGGGTCGTCGCCATGGGGTAACGTCTTCGGTTGGTGCGTCGGCTCATGCTCAGGATGCTGACCATGCTTTTCTTGTAGTTGTGGTGGTAGACTTTTCAGTTTTTTCCACAGATGGTGCAAATGATGTGTTTCTGGCTATGGATTGTTGTACGGATTATGAAACCTCTTGGTCCTTCTCGGTTAGGTCAAACTTAGGCAGGTCTGGTCTCCATCTCTGATAATCTGAGTCCTGTGCAACACAACTAACAAATAAGATACTAGAGGATTGACGGGATTCACACTTTGATTTATCTTCCGACGCTTAAGTCAGAAATTTTTTTCAATGGATAAAAAGATACAATGATGTAAGAATGCGTGGATGCATGCGATGGGAGATTGAGTGTGAATGCGCCCAACTGAGGGACGGTTTAGAGATGCGCTTGGTTAGGGGGCGTTTTAGAGGTGCGTCGGATTGAAGGGTGGTTTAAAGGTGCGGCTATGAGGGCGGCTTAGAGGAGACGGAGGATCGAACTCCTGTATTGAGGGTATGGCACGTGGATGGAGGGTCTCCCGAATGAAGGGCATGGCACCCGGATGGAAATCCTCCTGGAAGGAGGGCATGGCTCCTAGATGGAGGTCATGGTTCAGAATATACATTTGACGAGGAGCATCTTAGAGAAAGAGATGCGATTAAGAGAGAGTGTCTTTGCCAGTTGTACAGTTGTTAGAGTGCTACTAGGATACTCGACGATGGTGACAGAGTCTCAGTTAGAGCTCACACACTTGGGGAGAGTTTTCGATTGTAATTCTCAGTGGTGTCTAATCCCCCGTCCCCTTTCCTGCTGTAGGAAGGGGCATTTATAACGTTGATGGGCAATTCGACATTTTCTTACTGGTGACAATTGCACACTCAACTGTCCAGATAGATAAGGAAATCTTGGTATGACAGTTACCTTTGGGAGGAAATCCATCAAGTTACCGTTGCCATTTTGGCAACGATCGTGTGAACGTGAATGAATATTTCTAGAATATTTTTGGGAGCTACCAAATATTATTTGGCGAATATTTTTAAAATATTTGTCAGGTTGTTCTAACTGGTTATGGTAAGTTTTTTTAGCGTATGAGAAGATGACGTGGGCCATCCTAACTGGACCGATGAGGTCATTTTAATTGATTGGGTCGGTTATGATGTTGCTTTGATTTTGAGCCTGTCTTTTTTGTTTATGAGCCCTCTTTTTGGGCTAGATCTTTTGGACAGTTTCTTTACTATAGGCCTTGACATCCAGGTTGATCCATAAGTAACGGGTCCATAAAAAATAAAAAAAAATCATAAAATAAAGTAAAAAGTAACTTAATTTTTTCGGTCCTTGAAAAAATTATGTATTTTTTAATTATATTTAAGAGTCAATTAAAAATTTAAATTTTTATTTATAAAATTACATAAATATAAATTTTAAAATTAGATTATTAAATACTAATATTTAATAATTTAGGTTTTCATAATTTGGTTTCCCAAGGACAAATTTGTTCTGAGCATCAAATTCGTTTGAGATCTCATCTTCCTGAAATCTGAAATGAACCTCGAGAAGTGAATATGGCGGACATGACCGGAGCTTCAAGCTCTTCTAGCGGCCTAATCGTATCAAATTCGAAAGCCATCCGATCATTTCTTCAGTTAGCCTCTGTTGATCCTAGTCTCCCCGAGCCCCTTCGCGACACCGCCGTTGCTCTCTGTTCTCAGCCATCCGTTCCTTACAAGTCTCTCCGGTCCCTCTGGTCGGCTTCCGATCCCTCCACCAGGCCCTCTCTTTGCCTTATTTTCCGCGGTGCCAGTTTTATATTCACCAGCCCCAAACCCCGACAGAAGGTCAGAAGATTTCCTTTTTTTTTTTTGTGATGGGTGTCATGCTTTTTCCTGGACAATTCTGTGATTACAAAGAATTGCATCTTTAGATGTTCAGAAATCCTGGGGTGCCTCTCCGATTAGCCAAAAATTATCGTTAAGCCTTTGTGCACAAAATTTCCCGAATAACTCTATTAAAGCCTACTGTAAATTGCAAGTGTAGGTTTGTTTTCTGCCACTTCATATAGGTTATGATTGGGATTTGAGCTTCTTTTGCAAATATTATCACTCATGTTTCATGTCAAATCTTAACGGAAGATTTTGATCACTAATATGATTTTGGGATATGGTGAGCGTGCCTTCATTATCGGTTGATGCTATGAAATCAGCCCCGGATCAATAAATTTTGAAGAAGCTCATAATGGCTCATTTATTGAGGTCTATGGTGGTAGACAATTTAATCTGTCGCATCACCTCACTTTATATGATTACTATAGAATTTTTTTTTCCATTTTTCAGAAAAGGGTGGATGGTTTTTCCCATGTCGTGTCAAATTTGGATCAAGCACACTTTTTTTTCTTTTAATTCTAGGTTTCTATGAATTTAAAAAGTATCACTTAGTAGGTTTTAATACTAAGGCTCAAGCCAATTCAGTCCCTAGCATCTAGACCCGCAGAGTTTAGACCCATTTTTTGCATATGAATCGATTAAGGTTTTACAGGTTGTGGTATATTAGACGACGCTAGCGCCTTATCTCAATTATGTCATCGTATTTTAGGGGATTTCAGGTGTAATTGGGGCTTAAGGGTTGAGAGTTTGTGTTCAAACCTTTGCTCTTTACCTTTACTATTCTGAATTCTGTTTTCCACTGCCTGTGGTTATTTTCTCTTACTTTGAGAGGATTTCCCCTAAATCTTTGCATCTTTCTTTTAATTTTTCTATTCATTTTTTTGTTGATTGTGCCTTGCAATGTGTCTTATCCCTGTATTTTGTCTAAAAGATCTTTTGAGGCACTTTCTTACTTACGGAACTTGAAGGACACAAGTTGATGACTTTGGTCAATAGTTTTGTATTGGATCACTTATAGCATTTGTTCTTTTTACGTCCACTGCTTGAGAGGCATCTCCATTCTAGTATGGTATTGTGATATCATGTCGCTTTGATATTTGACCTTCTTCTTTAAAGCCTGCAAAACGATGCATCAAGCCAACCATTTACCATGATGTCATGGTTAAATATTCAAATTGCACAGAGTTTGGAGCTCTAGCTTCTGTTTTCTGTCTTTCCTTTGCTCACTCTCTCTCTTTGAGAAAAACATAAACTTCACTGTTGGTTAAGTTGTTTTGTCATGATTCTCCAATAATATGTGATCTTCATGGAATACTAATGTCGATATCTTGCATGGCTTTTTTTTGTCTGATATTAAAAAGCTTTGAACTATGCTAAAAGGATCATTGAAATTGTTGTCTGATGAATAGTTTTGGGATAGTACCAATTTCTATGGTCAATAAAATGGCAACATCTAAATGACATATTGTTTTTAAATGTCGATTTCAGGACACTAACAGCTGATATTGCTAATAAATTTTCTTTTTTTAATTGTTTTCTTCTTTCCTTATTTTTCTCCACTTTAATTTTGGTGCTTGGTGTTCAGAGTGAAGAGCTGAAAGCAAGGTTGAGGAAGCTAGAAGAATTGGCGGAGAGGAATGCATATGCAGAGCTCGTCAAAGATATTGTCCCAAAGGGCACACACGAGCCTTTCTCTTCTTACAAAGATCAGCTTGGGTTTGGTAGGTGGCAATGAATGTTCTTATCTTTGAATAACTTAATGTCTATGCAGTTGTAGAAAACAAGGATTGTTTTCTGGAAACTTTTCATGGAAAACAGAATTTGTAGAATCTGCTCAAATTTCACTATCCATTTTCTACTTTTTCCGGCTTTGTACTGAATGTTTTGAGAACTCATAGACGCCAAAATGATGTTTTTGAGAGTTTTTTTAACAGGTTAAGAAGAGGTGTGTTTTCTGGAAACTATTCATGGAAGGCAAAATTTTAATATCTATTTGAATTTATTCATTTTCTAATTTTCAAGCTTTGTACTTTGTGTTTGGAAGACTCAGAGAAGTCAAAATGATGTTTTTTTTTTTTGTATATATAAAATTTGTCACTGGTTATGAATAATTGTTTTTCGCTATTTTCTAAATCTAGTTTCCACCAATTTTTTTAAGAATTTGTGGACATAGAAACATTGTCTAATGGACTTATAAATGTAATATATGTCAATTTTGATATAATATTAACTTATATGCTAAGGCAATTTGATTTTATTTCTTAAATAAATTTGTTTGTATTTTTTTCCTTTTTCAATAAGAAGTTCCTAACAGTTTTGTGTCAGTTTTTTATCCTCAAAAATGTTATATTAATACATTGGGAATTACAACAAGTCACTTTATATGTGGAATCAAAATGCGTGATCTTTTGAATTCATCTATGTCACCATCTAACATTCCTATGACAATGCTATTTATCATTTTCACATCATTAATTCAATGATAAAACCGAGCTAATTACACTGATACTAATCTAAATGGTCATCGTTATTAAGAATTGGTGTGTTACTAATAACCACACTTACAGTTTGTAGATGAATGGAGTATTATTTTGGTTTTGGACTCATTAATTTGATGAGCTTAAAATAGGCTTGAACTTGGACTTACTAATTTCATGAGTTAAGCTCAGACGAATAGAGTTCAACCTTCTAACCAACTATCAAGCTATTACAAGGCGAGTTCAAGTAGTTGGTTATTAGAAATTAGTGAACCAAATAAAGTGTTACTTAAAACTTGCACGTCACATGAGCAAGCATATGAAATAGGCATGATTTAACTTTGTAAGTTTCTTAAGTCAAACTCGAGCAGGCTTCAATAAACAATTTCAAGCTAAGCTTCAAGTAACTTGGTTTATTTAGGAACCCTCATCATTTGTGGATGGATTCGTGTATTACTAAAAATTGTTGATAAGCATTGACTTGTGAAAATATTACATATTTGTAATAATACCAAATGAAAATGTTATCTGAAAAAATCGTGGAAATGAAAAGGCAGAAAAGGAAAAGAAAATTGGTAAATTAATAAATTTTATTTAGTTTTGTGCCAACTAAACAAGCCCCAAGACTCTTGAACTCTTAGTTCTGCTTCATAAATTTTATTCTTGACGCTTGGCTAATTTTCAATTTGGCCAACTTGCTGAATGAATGTTGAGCTGGAAATGATCGATAATCAATTTTTATATGGAGTTTTATGCATGTTGTTCACCTTGGCTTCATTGAATGTGTTGAACTTTTTGAACACTTTATCTGAATCTGTGCAGATTTATACTTTAAAAGGAGGGAGGGAGTTGGACTTGGTTTTTGTTGTCAATGTCAGTATGTGGTTGATAGAAACTGTTTGTCCTTTGGAATAATTGAAGGGAGATGCAAATTTTACTTAGTTGTATGGATAAATGTTTGCTGTTGTTAAGGGTTGATGAAGTAATATCGAGGAGATAAAAGGCTTTAAAAGTTGTTGGTTCTTTTTGGGGCAATTCGGCAGGCTCTGATGTTTTTACCCAGGTGACACTAGGGTGTCATTTTGAAAATGTGAGTGGATTCCTAGTAAATAAATGGTTGAGATTCCATAGGAGGTAGGTGGAAAAGGAGGCAAAACCCTTTTTTTTTTGGAGAGAGAGTTTGAAAGGAAAAAAGTGGTAGGGTTAGAATGACAACAGTAGAGCTCACCAATCAAACAAAGTAAGGGAGGAAAGATAGCGCTAGATAGAAAGGTAACAGCAAAATTGGAATAGAAGAGGCTAGCGAATATCATTTTCTCTAAATAAGGTTCAGGGTGGGCTTAATGCTGCAATCTAGGTTTTAGGGAAGGAATATTCAAAAGAGGTCTTACATAACAAAATATGAAATTGAAAAAAAAAAAACAAAAAGTTCTTTTTCCACCCAAATATGAATATAATTAGAAAGAGGCCCTGTGAAAGCTATCTCATAGGTGATTACATATAAGGAGAACATCATATTATGGCCATGACCAGCTAAAAATCATTGCCATCTCTTGAATTGGATTCGAACCAATTAATCTCCGATACATTTAGTAGATAGTGACTCTTATTTTGGACGTATTGAGTTATTTAAGCAATTATCGATATATATATGTATATTAAGATTTTTTTTCTTTTCAATCTTGTATTATACTAAGGTACACAAAACACTATAAGAATCTTTAAGAAGACAAAAATGACAATCAAATTTAATAACTGAAGGGTCGGTTCTCTAGGAAACAAGTAGCAAGGCTTACTATTTGTATCATTACTTTGGCTAGGTTCATCTGGCTATGCAATCAAAGAATTCGAGGTTCTGCGAAGAACTATCAACTAACTTAGAAGATTACGAAGCCTTTAGAGTGCCCCTTTGGGGATTGGGGTGGGTTGATATTTAATGAGAGTGGATAGATCTTGAAAGCATGTATAGTTTGCATTCCGTCAATAGACATATGCATTTTTATCATTGTCGACTAAAAATCCTCTTATAGGTTATATTTAGGTGACTGAAGAGTCTGCAAACTCGTGTATTCATGGTCCATCTTGTAGAGAATAGCTCTCAGGTTTTGACATGGAACTTCCACAAAATTTACTTTAGAGATTATCTAGATCAGTGAGAATTCTTCAAGAGGTTGAGATGCTTGTTTGGAGAACCCATTGTTTTGTTCTGTTCAAAATCAGATGATTTTAAACTACTATTTGTGGAAAAGCATTTTTCTCTTGTATTTTAAAATGAAATCTTTTGAAAAACATCATTTGTGCTGTCAAAAATGAATTCTCAGCATTTCAAACATCTCAGGCTATGACTAGAGAGCATCTTTGTAGTTTTGACTACTTGTAAAGTACCTACTTGAAAGTCTATCTAAGGCCTAAACTTAATAACCATTGCTCATCAGTTGTACATTGATCCCGAACTCTTCGTTGCATTCTTGAGAGAACATTTGTAGTGGTTTTTAACTCTCATGAGAAGAGGTTGCTAATCTTTCAATTATCGTAATGATTATGAGAGTGATGTAGGGAAGGCGAAGGCGGAAGAGAGGAGGAGGAGAATCAAAAGAAAAAGTAATGATGAAAAGAAGAGGGAGAAGAGACAAAGGAGAGGGGAGGGAAAGAAGAATTCACGGTGAAGTGAGAGACGATTAGACAACAGCCATGCTCATAATATCATTTATCAAATTTACTGAGACACGAAATTAGGGTCGTTATATAGGTATCTATTATAAATTTAATGGAAAAGAAGGATAATTTTTTAAATGAAGATAACCCAAATTATAAAAATTACAATTGAAAAATAAATATGATTTTCTAACTAATGATTACCCAAGATATGAAAATAACAAAATAAAATTATGGCCTTTCTGAGATATCATAGAAGCTCTTGAACTTACCAAATTGTAATTATCTCCAAGAATACAATTAAACTATGGTAACATATCTAATAAATGAACCTCATGTCCTAATCAAGAGTCTTCTTCTCAAGTTGAAAATGGAGGCTCATTAAGTTTACAAATTGACATTGGAAGTGGATGTGAGCTGAAGAACAATGTTCAACTCTCATTGCTTGTGTTTATTTATGTTTCTTTACTGACATAAAAAAAGTTATCTTATTTATTTTGTAAGTTGATGGGTCCGATGCCGTGGGCCGGCTTAGAATCCGGATTACAACAGATCGACGGCCCGATGGAGTTCCTTCTAGCCTAAAGCCCAGCGAATATTTGCAACGTATCCCTCAAGAATGGTAAGTGTAGTCCTCCATCATTTCTCAAGAAATGCTATGATTACCATACTTGTCATAAAGCGGCCATGACAACTGTTCTAACAGCGTAGCCGAAATCTGCAGAGCCTTCATCCGCACAGCATGTCTTTCGGAGAAGCCATGCACAACCTTCCGACTTCCCCTAGAAATGTCATGATTGCTATGCCAACCCCTAAGCACGCTTGAGGAGATCGCTCAGCGAATCCACGCAAGCAACTATCGCTAGCCGTGCATCCCAAAGTAGGCTTCGCAGCCCTCGCCCTACATATACTACCTTCCCTCTGCAGGGAAAGGAGAGCTCCTCTCCTTCCAACCTAGTAGGAGCTGACTCCACGAAAACAGGCAAGAACCACGCCCAAGCATCCAGAGCGTACTCTCCCTCTCTTTTCTTAGTTCACTTAAGGGCTATTCTGAGACAGATGCGTTCCTGACTTTTAGAACAACACTTCGATCTGGGCTCGTGGCAGTACCAATGTCGTACTGGTTCCAAACTCCCGCACCCCTGGGCAAGTGAGGTTAATTCGCGTAGCAAGGCGAAGGAAGCCCCTTTCCTAGTAGTCAGAGAAGAATTTAACGGGTGAACTTAGTGGAATTCAATCCCTCATCTCTCAAAGCCATTACTTAACCGAACACACTCAGTGGAGTTCAGTCCTCCATCTCTCAAAGTAACCTCCTAACCAGGTGCACTCAGTAGAACTCAGTCCTCCATCTCTCAAAACTGCCTCTTGCCGGGCGTACTCAACGAAACTCAGTCTTCTATTTCTCAAAGTTACCCCTGGCCGAGAGCATTCAGCGGAGCTCAATCTTCCATATCTAAAAGCTGCCCTCTGGCCGGGCGTACTCAGTGGAGCTTAGTCCTCCGTTTCTCAAAGCCACTCCCTGCCGGGCACAATACCGGAGCTCAATCCTCCATTTCTCAGAGTTGCTTCCCGGCCGGGCGCAATTAGCGGATCTCAATCCTCCATCTCTCAAAGCAGCCCCCTGGTCGGGGCACAATTAACGGAGCTCAATCCTTCATCTCTCAAAGTTGCCCCCTGGCTGGGCGCACTCAATGGAGCTCACTCCTCCATCTCTTAAAACCGTCCCATGACTGGGCACACTCAGCGGGGCTCAATCCTCCAACTCTCAAAGCCACTCCTTGTCGAGCGCACTGTCGGAGCTCAATCCTCTGTCTCTCAAAACCGCCCTTGAGTTGGGCGCACTCAGTGGAACTCAGTCTTACATCTCTCCAAGCTGCCCCCTGGCTGAGTGTACTCAAACATTCAATCTCTCGTTACATGCATCTATGTATACATATCTTGTATTCCTCCATCTTTTTATCATCGTAGAAAGATTTCTGACTTGAGCGTCGGAGGACATACCGGAGAATGAGTTTTCGTCATCTTCTGACCTCTTATTTGTTAGTTGTGATGTGTAGGATCTAGGTTCGAAATTATGGAGATTGGACTCACTTCAGCTCAACCTGCTAAGGAAGATCAAGTGACTTCTTAATCCGTTCGATAACCTAGATCCCTGGACGCATCATCGGTAAATTAATCAAATTCTTGCGAGTGTAGACTATTAACGAAATTATCAATTCTTATGCACAGAATAGCGATTTCTTCCCCTGCTTGTATTCATCTCTATATATCCAAACAAGTTCAAGTGCCCAGAAAGCATATCGGTGTACGATTACTTCGAAAAAATATTTCCCTCGTTCTTCCTCCATTACTTACGAAATCCTTTTTTTTTAAGGGTTATAATCAGTGGTTCTTTTTCGCTTTCATCTCTACTGTAGAACCAGACCTGAGTATCTTCTCATCCAGAATGAAACTATTCAAAAATGAAATATTTAGTTAAGCTTGGGTCATCATTGATATTGACGCATCACATATTGCCAAATGTTTGAGAGTTTCTCTATTCAATCCATTTTTGTTTTAGGAATTTGTTTAGAAATACTGTAGTTAAAAGAATTTAGGATTTTGTTGCTAGTTATTCTACCAAATAGGATTGTGTCCTGCCAAAGCTAGAAAATATCTTCTGGTTGCATATGTATTTCGAAAAACAAGAAGTATATGACACTGTATCATTAATTGAAGCAAAATTTGAGACGATTTTGACATGCACATAATTTAACAATTTATTGGATTGTTAGATTCAATATATAACATTTAATATAAGTTGAGTAAGTACAAGGGCTTGCATTCTTTTGTTCCTTTTTCTGGTCAATTTTACTTTTTCTCGCCGCCTGTCTTCTTTTCCTGGTGAGAAATGATGTTTAGGAGACACCCATAAGAACTCTTTGGAAATTTCGGGCGATGTGGCATTTATCTACCCATTTATTTTGTCTGAGTCAGGTAGTGCTGATGGATGGAAGGGGCACCACGTCATCCGTGGGCATCCAAACACTCCCCGATTCAGATTTCGTTATATTCTCCGGCTAATATCACTTCATACTCTTGCAGGTTTACATGTATTGCTTACTATGTTTACCGGCTACTTGGTTGGGTATGCTGCATTCAGGGCATTGTTTAGCCACAATCCTGTGATGGTATTGTTTTACACATTCATTTCCCTTTTTCCCTTTTAATCATCGGCTAGTATTACCCCGAATTATAACTAACAAAGGAAATTGAACATGACTATCCATGGTCCTTCATTACTGAGCTACCATGGTCCTTCTAGTGGATAGGCTCTCATATTTACTAAAGAGTTAGAATTAAAAGTTAGAAATTGTGCGGTGAAGATTGAATAACCATTTAAATCTCTAGATGCAATTTCAGCCATTTATTTTCAAACATCTAATTCTAGCCCTTTAGTAAACATGGAGCCTATCCGCTAAAAGAATCTTAACAGTATTCCCTTGATTAAACCTTAAGGTCGCGGAGACATTACTCTTTTTTCCTGCTGTTGCTTCATCATTGTCACCGCCTTCAACTTCATCCCCGTGAATGTATACATATGTTTGCTGTAGGATCATTTTCAGCAAAAATTGGAAACGTAACTGAACCAATGTTTTTAAATAATACAACATTACAGCTAAAATTATAAGAATATAACATACAAATTCTTGACTTTAAAAATACCAATTTGATATATTATGTGTAAATTATTACTTTGTGCAATTACTTATGAATCAACTACCAACAATATAAGTTTCATACAATAATAAATACTCATTTTTTCAATTTTAGATGCCTTTTGAATTCCCACGGTTCAGTTAGTTGTCAATATCAATAGACTATGCTTCCTTATTATTTTTATAAATAACAAAATAAGACATCTAAATTAAATTAAAAACTATTGCTTTTTTGACCTTTTAGATGTATTTACATATATGATCAATTCAGATAGCTGTTAATTTGAAAATCAGTAATCTAAAACCGAACCAAAACCCGAGTAAAAGTATTATTCTAACCCGAAACTGAACCGAACAGTTTGGTTATTTTTAGTATCTGGCTCGGTTTTAACCGTTTCATTTTGCATTGGCCTCCTTTTCTTCCTCTCCTCCGGGGTGCTCTTCCTCTTCCTCTCATTCATCGTCTCATTCCTCGTTACCGTCTTCATTTTGAGATATATATATATTTGCAGGCTTCAAATGGCAATCAAGCTAAATGCATTTTCCTCTTGATTTCAGAACGTTGCAGGTGGGATCCTTGGTTTGGTATTTGCGATGCTGGTGGAGACGCTTCTTTTTATAATCAAATCTTCTGATTTCAGTCCAAAATCCAAATTGCAGAGCGGTATTTCGAAGCTAAAGAAGGATCAATAGCCTTCTTCTTCAGAGGAGGATGAGCCATGGATTATCCTTCTAATAGCAATATGCAAGAGGAAGGAATATGCTCCTCCTCAATGAATTTAACCTCCCAAGTTAACAAGGGATGGCTCTGTCATGAGCCTCTGAAAACTGTTGTAAGTACTCAGGCTGGATGAGACTTTAGAGAAAAAAAATGGTTAATATAGTTCATTTATTTCATATATTGTGCACTATGGTGATGATTATTAGAAGAGTAGTGATAGGTGGATATTCTTTAGTCATTTTTAAGATACTCAAACATATTTTTATCCATTTATACTAACATATCCGTATAATAACAAATGAATAGATGATTATTGCGTTGCTGTATAATGTCTCATTAATTGCTCCTGTGGGGGACTTCAAGATGAGTGCTGAAATTATCTTTTTTTATTTCTAATTTTTTAGGTATATTTCTAAGTATTGTTGATGGGTTGATGAGGAATTGGGTTTTAAAATGATTGGTAAATCATGTCTCTTAACCCTGCCCATTATATTTACATGTCATTTTATTTATTAAAAACATTACATATTATAGTTTTGTATATTAAAAGTTAAGTTAAAGGCTATATTAAGTGGTTAAGAGAGTGACCTATTAATGAACTCATAAATAGATAATATGTAGGAATTGGGTTTTTAAAGTCTATTTATTTTGATGAATAGTAATAATATAAGCTGCCTTGAGAGATTTTAGATTGCCTAGTTGGTTCAATTTGAAAAAAAAAAAAAGAAAGAAAATATCAGGACTCTTTGACCCAACATGTGATTAAAAATAATAATATTTTATTTATTATTTTATAATTTTTGTAAATTTAGATAATAATGACCTTTGTAATATTAATTAATTATCATAATAACCTAATCTTTTTAATGGGGAAACATAGTTATGCCCCTTAATTGGAGGGATTAGCTCTTTAATTAAGAGATTGAGCCATTTATCCCTTCAATTAAGAGATATTGGCTAAACTCTTGAGAAGTTTTCCAACATACCAACAAGCTAATTGTATGATCATAATTTATTTATTTATGGAAATATTAAATATTATAAGATTTGCGATTATTTTTAAAATTTATAGCATATTTAATTATAATTATAGATATATTGATTTTATATTTTGATTATTTAATTGCTATAATACATGTCAATTGCAAATTGCAAATTGAAAAATAAGTTAAAATGGGGGCACGCACATTCTTTCCCTATCTCTCGCTCTCTCTCTTTCTTCCCCCGAGGACCCAAATCAGTGCGAGAAAGGTCGGAGCTTGAACTGCGCATGCTTGTGGGCTTGTGCTCTCAGTGATCGTCAATGGATTCTTTCTCGAAGTCCGTCAATCCCAACAAGCATCTTAAGGAACAGTTACGATCTATCTATCTCTTTCTGTCTCTTCCATCTCATTTTGTTTCCCTGTCTGATTCATTGTTCGTCTTCTCTGTGGCTAGATTCGTGAGCAATTTGACCGGATCTTCGATGCTCGAGATCTTCTCACTCTCCGTGATAATTCCTGTGAGTTTCGCTTCAGTATCGCATTTTTTAAACTCATATTATTCTTCAGTTGTATATTTTCAGTCTCCATTGCTTGATTGTGTAATACGTCTTTCGGCTACTGTAATTTCAGGCTGTCATACTTCTTCGACGTGCAATTGGATTCAACTTCGTCAATGGTGATTGCATTGCGTTATTTGAATTGTTATTTCTTGTGTTTTCTGTTTTCGATCGAAAAGGTGCTCGAGAAAACTCGAAAATGGAAGGTTTTGTGGATGATCGAAACAGTTACAAATTATTTGGAAGGGGTGTATATGTTGGGTTTGGTCATTCCCTTGTGGGTAATCCAACAAACTGATTTGTTATCGGAGGATTTGTGGATAATAAATCCGGACAATTGATTTCGGTCCATGGGATGTTGACCAAAGGAGAATAGTAGACGGTCAATGGAGATTGACCGGCGAATGGCCAACTGTGGATTTCGGTCAACTGAAGGTTGACTGTCTGAGGACTGCAGGAGTATTGCTGGATGGTGGACGGATAGCGAAATACGGTCAATAGGGAGGTTGATCAGATGAAAGCAGAGGACAATCAACGGAAGATTGACCGGATAAAGCTGGAGAGGAAATACGGAGATGATTTCAGGAGAGCATTTTCAGAGTAGAAAATACTGGAGCGCCTTTCAGGAGAGATTACCGGTCAACCTGCTGACCGGTTGAGAATGAAGAATTTACCAGTTGGTGACACTGGTATGGAATCGCCCGCGGACATGGCTGAGTGCACAGTAGCGTCCGGAGATATGGGCTGTTCATAGTGACGACCGATGACATGGGATGTCCGAGGTCGTTGTCACTGCCCGGAATGACATAAATGGATCTTTAACTCATTCCTTTTTTGATACTGGGAATGTAACTGTCACTCAAAGAATGCCAGAGGACTCTTGTGATAGCCAAAGGACACAGATGGTCCGGGGACTTGACTGCGGCAACGACCGAAATCAATCCATGAGATTTAAATTGTGTTTTTACAAATTGGTTTTAAAGACAAAGAATGGCAGAGAGAACTTGGATAAACCAGCTAATCGAATCTGTAGCTGTAGGAAACCAGAGGCTCAATATTTTTAGGACAGAACAACAATCAACGCACAAAGCAGCTTGAACTTAGTATAACTGAGCTCACAGAACAAATGAGGCACTTATTCAATATGTGCTAGAGGTTACCAGTTAACTCCTAGGCAGCCCTAACCCCTGCTCAAGCATCCAGTAGAGAGGGGAGCGAGAGAAACAACTAGAAGTTAATATTCACTGGACTGCCAAGATTGATTTTCTAAGGTTCGATGTTGAGAACCCAATCAATCGAGTTTATAAAGCGAGGCAATTCCTTAGGCTCCACCAATCTCTTGAGGATTAGAAATTTTTGTTAACCCCCTTTTATATGGAGGAAGCCTTGATCTGGTTCCAAGGTGCTGAAGAAGCCAGAGACTTTAAATATTAGGAGACATTCGCCCAAGCTTTACACATCCGGTTCGAGAACTTAGCTTATAACGATCTAATGGAACCATTATAGAAATTGAGCTAAATAGGGAGTATAGCCAAGTATAAGATCTAGTTCGAGGCTATCACAAATCGGCTGAGCCTTGTACCAGCCCAGGTGAAATTAAGCTGTTTCTTGGGAGGCTTGGAGGACGAGATTCTTTATCTCTTAAACTCGATCTACCTCCATTAGGCTTTCGAAATGGCTTGAATTTAGGAGAAGCTTTGTTACAAGTTGGAAAAAACCTAACTTGGGTCAGACTGCCTCGACCGAAGGCCATATACATCATCACTCCCCATCTAGGGCAACTGACTTATAAAGAGCCACTACCAAACTAGAGATTACAGTCCACTAGATCACAGTTGAACAAATGAAGCAAAGAAGGGAACGGAGTCTATATTTTACATGCAATAAAAAGTGAAACATGAGGCATGAATGCACCAAATCCTGACTGTTCCTCGTAGAAGTGGTTGAGATAGAGGAGACGAATTTCGAATAGGACCCTAAAGAGTTTTGTTACCCGTACTACCAAAAAAATGAAATTGAGAAATTGGTGTGGGGCTTACTGAAAGTAGGGCTCATAAGGCCTAGGTAGAATTTTTATTCTTCCCCGGTTCTATTGTAAGGAAGGCGGATGGGAGCTGGAGAATGTGTGTGGATTACCGGGCCTTACAACAACAAAACGATAAAAAATAAGTTTCCCATTCCCGTCATTAATGAGTTACTAGATGAATTGTATGGTGCTACTATTTTTTTGAAACTCGACTTAAGGTCGTGGTATTATCAAATCTAAATGAGGGAATCAGACATTCCAAAGATCGTTTTCCAGACTCGTGAGGGACATTATGAGTTACTTGTAATGCCATTCGGTTTAACTAACACTCTGGCCATATTTTAAGGGTTAATAAATGAGATTTTTAGGCCCTTCCTTAGGAAGTTCATAATAGTATTTTGTGATAATATGCTGATTTCCAGTCCTACAGAGGAGGAACATGAAGTGCATATCCAAAGTGCATTACAAGTTCGAAAAGATCATCGGTTGTAAGCCATGATGAGTAAGTGCAAGTTTTTTTTTAGGGAGATTAATTACTTGAGGCCTGTTATTCCAAAGGAAAGGGTAAAAGCCGACCCCTCCAAAATAGCGGCCTTGCTTGACCGGAAATCACCAAGGATTATTAAGTCCTTATGGACTATTAAGTCCAAACAATCTCCTCCAACCCCTACCTATGCCCAAGTTTTGTGGTTAGAACTCTTCGTGGATTTCATAGGTCTACCCTCATCCCAACAATATAACAATATTTGGTAGTCACAAACTGATTAACTAAATACACACATTTTATGACTCTCACTTACCCCTACACAGCCATAAAGATTGCTCAACTTTTTTTTCACTCACGTCATGAAGTTACATGAAGTTCCAAAACTACAGTTAGTGACAGAGATATCATATTCATAAACTCGTTTTGGAAATAATTGTTCAGATTACAAGGGACCCGGTTGCAATACAATTTAACTTACAACGCACAAACTAACGGACAAACTGAGATTGTGAATAAGACTTTGGAGCAGTACTTATGCTATTATGTGGATAATAAACCCAAATTTTGGTCAAAATGGCTAGCCATGGCCAAATGGTGCTATAACATTAATCAATATTCCTTGATAGGAATAACCTCATTTGAAACTGTCCATGGATACCTACCCCCAAAGTTGGATAGATTTGTGAAAGTGACTACCACCAATGTGGCCATGGACAAGGAGATATGAACACGTGATCAAGGTTGTGAGAGGTACGATAGCTTACCGGTTAGCTCTTCCATTATCGGCGAAGATCCATTTGGTGTTTCACGTGTCTATGCTAAAGAAATAAGTTGGCTCTAAATCTGAAGTGCTACTATCCTTACTACCGATTAGTTTGGAAGGAGAAATCTTGTTAGAGCTTGAGCAAGTTGTTGGATGAAGGGTGTGAAAAATAGCGGGAAGAAAGGTTGTGGAAGTCTTGATCAAATGAAAAGGAACCTCAAATGAAAATAACACCTGGGAGCCCCTTCACTTTCTCAAGCTCAAATACCCACACCTCGAGGGCAAGGTGCTTCAAAGGGGAGAGTTTTGTTAGCCGACTAATATGAATAAACATCTGAAAGGGTGGCATAGTGGTAGAAAATAAGTAAAAAGAAAAGAAAAAATTTTATTAGAGTAACCCTAGAAAAAGAGAGAGTCGTTAATGAAGGAAGGGCAGGGAGTTGTGAAATTGCAACTGCCCAAGGAAAATGAGGCTCATAGAATCAAATTCATTACAGTCATTTAGATGGCCTGTTTGGGACCGTCGGATGAGCACTGGTGTATAGCTAGGTAGATGAATCTAGAAAATTAGACTGGCAATTGCAGCAGTAAGATAAGCGTGAAGAGGCAAGGGGCCATCACCAATGTCCACATGGAGGCTTAAGAGCTATCAGATGGAGTAGTAGAGGATTATGGTTTTGTTGGCTGAAAGTGCACATCATTGCTGTCCAGGTGGAGAATCATCAAACGTTCAATGAGGAAGTGGTGGATCGTGTGTTTGTTTAGAGTTCATCACCATTGTCCAGATGGATAAACTCTAGCTGTTCGATATAGAGGGGTAGATCAGGATGTTGCGCCAACTTTGATGAAGGGTGTGCGAAGTACATGATTTCTATCTTCAGCCAAGGTCACAAGACAGATTCCTGGCAAATGACGAAAAGCTCAACTAGTTGTTAGCAGTTATAACTACTTTAATTATGCATCACTTGTCAATTAAAAAAGCATCTTAATATTATTCTTAGGGAATTTGTTGAAGGCAGTATAAATAACAGTATGTAATAGATATGCAACAGAGAATGAAATACCATTGAGTAGCTTAATTTTGGAGATATCTCCCTTCTTGAATTGGGCAAACTATCTTCTTTTCACATTTTTTTTTTTGAAAAATTTCCAATGTTCTCATTATCTATTCTCTTCGATCTTATTGTAAGGAATTGATATAAAAGATTTGGGTTCTTACAATGCTGCAAAGATTTTGGTTTTACTATTAGTTAAAATAGCAATGTTGTGGAAAACAGAAAATCCAGTCTTGAGCTGCGGTTAATGTCATCCAAGGTAACTTCACGAAGGTTTGTTTATTTGTTTTTTCTTGTGATGGATAAACAACAATGATATACATCAAGGACAGCAAAAGGATTGTCAATTATGCATAAAAGGATACTGAGGATGGGAAGGGGTCAAAGAGACGTAATGAGAAATCTAAGAAGTCCACAATATGTTTTCCTTTTTTTTTTTCGTTTTTTCGGTTTTGCAAAATTTTTGAAAATTTATCACTATTAAAGTTCTAAATCAGTTTGAGATTTCCATTACTGAACTAAATTACTTTATGGAACAGAATAAGGAAGCACTAGTAGATTAGAATATATTCAGTAACATAAGCAATATCCATGGCTTGTCCTTGGAATAAAAATATTTTCCAGACTAAGAATTTACTTTTTTTTCTCTTGCAATGTCATTTCTAGCTCTTAATTTGTGGTTAGAGATTAACGTGCTTCTTGCCCATTTCCCAAGCAGAGCCCACAGCTTGAACTTGGGTTGCCAGTCCTTAATTCAGAGGTAGATGCTGCTGCACCACAGGCACTTAGCCAAACAACCACTATGTGCCTGTGTACCCAGTATCAGACTAAGTGCCTTGCTTGCCTTTTTTATGTAGATAGTTTGTAAACTCTCAGGCGACTGATGTTGTACACCACAGTTTTGATATATGTTTCAGAGTGAATTGTAGTGTGTTTTAGACCTAGAAATATTTGTAACTTTTTTTTTTTCTATCATTTAATCTGGATCGAAAAGGTAACTTAATTAGATCTAGACATCAACAGGGACTTTTTTAATTTTCTGGATAGCAGACAAAGGAGGAAGGAACCTTATTTCCGAGCATTTAATCTATGGAAAGTCAGTTCTGTCCAGAGAAATTGTTATCTAAATGTTTCAGATTTATGAGGAACTCTCAAGTATATCATTAGAGTTTTATTTGGTTGCTCCATGTGTGAGCTTATTGCTCTCAACCTTGGTTGTATATCCTGGTAGTTTGTTGCTCTGGTTCTATTTACTATCACTCAAGACTTCCATTTGCATTATGCTTATATATTTGTTTTGGGAATTTCTTTATGTCGGCTCTTCAGTCTTTCTAGGGTAGTGTATTTTCCCCATATGTGATTTAAATAGTAAAGGGGGATCTGTTTCACAGGTTGTGATGTCACTCAGAGTTCATTGAAGAAACATGACAATGCTGTTATTCCCAGAAATAGGATGGCTTACACAGCGACAATGATTGTGGATTTTCTCGTCGTTATCCTTCCTGTGCTTCTATTTCTCACTGTAAGTATTACTGAATAACATGAAAAAACTTCTAGAAAAACAATGAGAAATACTACATTATCTTGTGTACAGACTTTTGTATGTTTTTTGTTTTAGAGTTCTTGTGTTTTCATTATCCTTCATAATGGCCTGTTAGCAATTGTTTTGATCCTTTTGTTTATGCTAAAGTGGATTAGTCTTGTGATAGAAGAGTTTACTGTTGAATCAGGTTCTAGCAGAATGGACTTATGCTGGTGCAACAATGCTGACTTTGCTACTGCTTGCCTGCATTGTAATTAAAAGGTAATACAGTCTTTATTCACATTCGTTCTGGAGTTTCTGGTTATACTTTTTATGCCATGTCCATAATATTCAGAAAGCTAATATAGTTTTATAATAGCATGCTATATAGATTATGACTCTATGTTATATGCACATGGATAGATGTGGTTCTTCGTGTACCAAAAGCCTCCAGTCTTATCATTCTTTGAGGACAAGTATTTCATCATATAGAGTTGCCATGGTATGTAGTTTCACTTCATCTATGTGCTATAATTTGCATTGTCACTGTGCTAAATCTTTCTTCTACTCTTGCTCTTTCTCTCTCACAAGGGCAATTGCTGCAGATGATAGTCACATGCTTGTGTATACTTGCTGTTGACTTCAAAATATTTCCTCGAAGGTATGCAAAGACGGAGACCTATGGGACCAGTTGGGTAAGAGCCTTATACAGTGAAGATTTCTTTTGATCTTGCTTCATTAAATCAATAGTGGAATGAGCTAGATACTATTGCCTTGTTCTTTGAATATATTGCAATGATATGTTGAAAGTTCTCGAAGGAAAGAACTACGTGTCAAAGGCCTAGATGACAACCTCAATCATTTGGATAATGATGCATAAAAACCGTCATAACATACACATCATTAAAATTACTGATCTAAGTGTATATTCTCTCAAGCTACTACCTCTCACAGACATAAGACAATACCTAAACTAAAGAAAACTGCAGTAACATGATGACAAAACTCTTCCTGCTGTCCATCTCAAACCATCGTTTCCCGCCTAGGTTACCTGTAAGCTATTCTAAAGATTGCAGGACAAATAACAAATGAGTTGAATGCCTAGCAAATGATCCCATAATCGAAAATTACCACAATAATAGAGATTAATGAAACCAAAGAAACTCAAATATCAAGCAATAATTCATAAACATAAGGAATCAACATCAAGAGTTCCAATAATTCACACTAACGCTTGTCATGTCTAACAATTCAACAAGAAGAATCTTTGAGGATCGTATTTTGCAAATTTAAGACCAATAAATTTACGTCCCATCAGTTGGGTTACGTCTTCTATAGTCTGATGACTCTCCATCAACCCACTGAGAAATGCTACGATTATCCATGGTCCAACCCACTTGGTCAATCAACTATTAACAAGGTATCTCATTGGGTCACCTAACCACAGTGCACAAAGTTTTTACAGGGAAAATACAACATTTCAACATACTATCGAGATCACCGAAATGACTTTGGTATCGAATAATAGGGACTACACTAAGGTACCCCAAAGGCCTAAACATAATGTATTTTTGTATATTCGTACATCTTTTATTACCTTATCCACAGAATGTAGAACGAGCATCGTGCTACAATAGGCCCAAATATAAAATCTTCCGGATCCACACATCAGAGATTCCATGTCGTCTCACACGTAGCCGCTACCACAATCTACTAAGGCTAACAATTATCAAGAATCATTGCAGGAATATAGCAAGGTAGAAAGCATATCAACAATACAACAATATATGTCAACAATGAAATAATCAATCAAGGACATAATAGGGATCAACAAATCGAAGCACCAAATTATTATTTGAATCCATTATTTTGTTCCAATTCTGTCAAAACATGTTGATTCTTTCATTAATAAGTGTTTTGAATAGTCGGAATCACCTTTCTCCAAACCTAGCATTTGAATGCTACAAAAGCTATTCAAAAGTCGCTCTTGAGACGGCCAATGTTCAAATGTCATTTAATCGTCAGCTTGAATGCCAAATTTTCAAACTTGTTCTTGAGCCTATATTTCTTCGAATTTTCTCAAATTCGACTCGTACACTAACATTTGACACATAAGGTTTACTAAGATCGTCATATAAATACTCATTTTATGACCATTTGAACATGATTTACAAATCAAATATTACAATTTAACTCTCTATTTTGAATTAACTTGCGATTCCCATGTTTTTTTCACAATCTTCGAAATTTCCCTTAAATTTGACTTCGAAAGTAAGATTTATCAACTGCAAATGATGATTCAAGAAACTAGAGAAACACTGGATTACAAAATAACAGGAAGATTAAGGAATAACTCCCCTAAACTCATGTACGAACCTTTTCTCTTCTTTTTTTAAGCTTTCCTTCTCGGATTTCGTGGTTAATTCCTAATTCTTATGCCCCAATATTCATAGACAAACAAGTTCTAGCCGCCTTTGATCCATTCATAGCAATCTGATTGGTTGAATTACATGTTTGGCGCTCCAGTCATGAATTTGGTCCTCTGTTTCTATGACATGCTTTCCATGTTATCCCTTTGGCTGACTTCCTCAAATTGGCTTGCTTGGGTGCAAATTTCGGATTTAGGTCAGTCAATTAGGCAACCTTAAATCTTAGCTTAGGATTAAGTTAATTGTCCAATTAGCACCCAATTAGGGTCCAATTTGTGTGGGAAAGGAATTAAGGTCACCCTTTTCCTCTAATTGCCCCACATTAGCTCACTTCATATTCTCGTAAGGGATAATTAAGTCTTAATCAAGCCTCATATTACACCAATATCACATTCAAACAATATTAATTATCCTGATTTAGTATATCAATTGGGCATATCAACATAACACGATAACTTGGCCCCTTTTTTTTACATAATTCTCTCTTAATAGATAATTTGGCCTCTACTTATGTCCCAAAGCACCATAATTATGCCCAAGTGATATAAATAAAGTATCCCAATCTAATAGGCTAAATAGATATTTTCACATAACCCAGAAATTAATTTAACAAGTTCTTCAAGAATTCCCACAATTATCACAATTTTTTCCCCAAATTATTTAACCTTTTAACTTGGAATAATTAGACCCAAATTATAGCAATTAGTCATCCCAAATAATGTATCAAAATTACCTTTGTGATAATGCAGAATTTATTTACCTGAGGAAAATCCGGGATGTTTCACTATGTCTTCATGGAGCATTGGTTTGTTCTTTGTATCCCCTTTTAGTATGAATATACATGTTTTTTGGGTAATGTGTGCTTTTAATGTATATGGCTTTCGTTTTTTTTCAGATCACTGATTTGGAAATTTCTAGATTTATGTTTATTTATTTATTATTTCTTCAATTGTCGTCATAGCTGAATTAGTCACCCTTTGAAATTTATGTCCTCAATATGATTATATCAGATGGATCTAGGCGTAGGTTCATTTGTTCTGGCAAATGCATTGGTCTCACGACAAGCTCGCAATGTCTCTTCGAGGTGAGTCTTTGACATATTCCAGTTTTCTTCTTCCCCTTCGTTTTGGGTAGACATGCTGTTGTACGTCATAGTAAGTGTGTTTTCTTTTGCTAATTTGATTTTCTTTAGTAAGAAGTTGTAAGGAAAACCCTTAAACCTCCAACCCATTACTTTGGCTTTAGAAAATTAATTGAGCATTATAGCAACAGTCCATTAGCAACATAAATTTTCTGAATCTATTTGGGGGATTCTTTTCCTCAAATAAATAACATACATGGAAATTCAAGGTATATGTGAGGCAATACTTTTCGCCTCATTGATATTGATGTTCACTGTGTTGTTATGTTATGTTGCTTTGTTTGGTAAATGCATAGTTACGGGGTTTGGAAACCATTATGCTTGATATACAGTACGGTGGGGGATTCAGGGGGACCTGTTCCTATGGTAAAATCTGAAACAAGATGTTGCTTCATTTTGAATCTACATATTATCTTTATTTGTGGTATGCATGAAGCAACGAATTGTGGATTAGGGATAGGGCTCTTGCATATAATCGTGTGGTTGTGAATTTTCTGCATCCTTGTATGGATGTGGTAAGGAGAGGACACCCTTATATTTTTTAAAGATAATTTTGCTCAACGGATCATTTTTCAGTGGCTCATTGTTAGGTTTATCACCTTGTTTCCTAACTAGAGGTATTATTACAGACCTCAAAAAATTTCATATGCCCCTAGGTTTAGTAGTTAGTGCCTACAAGCTTCTTTACAGGAAGCTTGCAGCTATTTGATTTCTTCACCTCCAAAATGATTTGGAGGGGAAGACAAGTCTTATTGTCAGCCCAACAGCAAGACTTATCTTCCTTTTTTTGTTGCTTCTGGATGGGAAGAAATGGGTTGGCTTTTGAGAATAATATTGATTCTAGAATGTTCTCATAGATTGTTAGGTAAACCTTTGATTCATCTGGTTGAGCCATAACCATCCTTTCCAATGAACATCAATGTATTTTGCTTATCTTCTTTCTCTCCCTCTCTCGCAGTTAGGATATGATTGGCTCTTGTAAATTATTTTTTATATATTGTTGATGCATCCTTTGCATCCTATAATACAAAAACCATTCTTCTTAGGGAACGAGGGGAGGAAAAACCTATATTTTCTGCCGTAAACTTTCTGGCTCTTTGGGTGATAAGATCTATCATCATTGTGGTTCAAATCCAATCATCAAATTGATGATATTGCTAACCGTCTTCTGTTCTTTCTTTTCCTTTCTTCCACATCATTTATGTGACCTCAGGAAATGGACAAGTACCCTTCAATCTACTTTTCCGCTAATCTTATTGGGACTGGTTCGTCTTATTTCGACAGCTGGAGTAGACTATCAGGTATAATTTTTGATTTATTTTTCATGTGCAGGGTCAATTTATTATAGTTGACTCTGTAATACCATCTTATATCTTGAATGGTTCCTTTCCTTGTTTGACTACTTTATTCAGACATTAAAAAGCAGGTAATATAGATGAGAGTAGAAATTGTTGGAAATCTTCTGTTTGAGTAGAGATGTACTTGCTTGATTTAGGTCCTGACATCCAAAGTGGAGATGGACAGAGCAACTACTTCTTATAATATCTTATAATTTAGGAAGCTTTCTTATTGTAAAATAACGGAATGAAATAAGATTACTTGAAGAATTCCCTCTTCCACATCAAGAAGAAAATTGCCCTTACTTTAGCACTTCAGATCTTATAATAAGATCTCTGATATGATCCCACCCTTATTTTCTCTACAGTTTGAAGCAATTGTACAGTTCTTTGAGTTGAGATGACATCTCTTTCATGGACTAATATTTATGTTACTTGTTGCCTTTTGAGACTCTTACTGGCTTATTCACAAGGCCAATCTTTGCCTTCAAGGTCCATGTGGGAGAATATGGAGTGCATTGGAATTTCTTTTTTACCCTTGCTGCTGTATCGCTTCTAACATCAACAATTAATGTAAGCCCAGAGTATTGTGGGATTCTTGGTCTGCTAATTCTTACAGGTTTGCTTGCAATTTGCGTGATCACTATGTATGTTTTTCATTGAGATTGAATTTTTTAATTTCTAAAACACCCGATTTGTCATCCTCCAGGGTACCAAATCTGTTTGATGCAGGGGCTAAATGTATATTTGGTTTCTAATAAGAGGGAAACAGACATTATCAGCCTAAACAAGGAGGGAATTTTTAGCATATTTGGTAAGGATCATTTGAAACTATTTTTGTGTGGCTCATTTGTCATGACAACACAGCTCTTCCTTCCTCATTGTTTTACATCCCTATATTGATTATCTTCCTTTCGAAAAATGGACGCAGAGAACATAAGATGTTGATTAGAAAAATGGCTAATTGTTGTGAAAATTCTCCTTGTGATTATTGCTGTTGTTACATGGACACAGAGACTACAACAATGAATGAAGCATGTCGAACTGCATGCTTCAGGATATATATTTTCATGGTTATCCATGAATAATGAATTTTAGAGTTCTTTTCTGTCATATGACAATTATTTCTTCCTAAATGTTTTGCTTTTCTAAAACCCCCTTCAAATATTGGTCAAAGCCCCCCTAAAGTGATGTTCAACATAAATCCTCCGGCTTTCTGTGTTCTGATTTTCCCTATTTTTGTCTGTTATTTTGGTATGCCCCTGATGACACAGCAAGGATACAATAAACAAAAATCTCGACCAGGTTAAGTTTTTTACATATAGCAAGATTAAAAAAGAAAAAAAAATTCTCTGTGACTTACACCAGGAAATTCTTTAATTAGCACTTTAACAATAATTCTAAGAACCACTTACCATCCATTGATACTGGCACTAGCATCCACATTACTGACACTGAATCCCACATCAATGGTGGATAACCCCTAATTCAGCCTTCAAACTAGAGCCATCGTGTCTTCATGTATTGTCCCCCTTTAACAACCTGATTGTGTGGCTTTCTGTTCTAAATTCTTGATAGATTCATCTTCTGCATTCTTTTTCTTTTTTTTTTTTCTGTTTTGGACTTAGTAAAGGCTACATCATTTTGAATCCTAATTACATGAATTTGATGTGCATTGGATAGATCAGTGGATTGTTGAGGTATTTTGAAGGTTCAGATTAAGATTGTAGGCTTTTGCATCAGGATTTCTCTGACAATATGGTCAACAAATAATCACTTTTGTGCATTTGGATGGAAGTGGATGATTGATTTGCACAAAATTAGATAATAAGTACAAGGAGAAGACAGAGTTGGAGAAGAAAATTAGAATTTCTTGGTCTCACACAAGACTCACAGCTGCAGAAAGAAAAACAGTGGAGGGAACATCCTTGCTGCTGACTTGGTCTTTTAGCAAAATTGTGGGAATCCATTCATTGAAGTCATTCCACTCCCACTAATCCACATTTTGTACAAGTCGTATATGACAGCAAACTCTATTTCAGAACCAAAACATACTAACAGAATCGCAAGCATTCTGTTTACATGTCACTATGCTTCTGATATACATATCCTTATTAGAGGCTACTTGTTTGACTTGAATGCTTTAATATTTCCAAAGATGTTCTGTTGATTGGAAGCAATTAAATGTTATAGCCATGCTCAATTGTCCTTGTCTATACAGAAATTTCTAGGTAAAATAAGGAGTCAAAGTGACTATTTGTAACTTCTGCTTCAATTTTGATTTCACTACTTTCTTTTTGCTATGTATTTTTTTCCTTCATTTTCTGAAAAATATTACACTGCTTAATGGAAGACAGGATTCATTTCTCTGGATGATTTTCCTTATTACTATGTAATCTTCCTATGACAGACTATAGGGTTCTTAGAATGAGTAATTGCATCTGATCATTTTAGCTGAGCTGCTGTTTTTTTTTTTTCGTACCCTTTTTTTGGTTCTAACTGTGATTCAGGAATTGTCCTTCTAGTCCATCCATCTAAGAAGTAGCTGAAGAAATATGAAATGGCAAAAAGAAAGAGACGCCGCAGTTCTCTAAAAGAGCTACTAGTTGAATTACTGAAAAATGTTACCTGAACAGATTACTCAGAAGCTCTGTACTTGTGATTTTTATAGCTATATAAGTCCATGCCATTTTAAAAAACCATAATAAAGTGTTAATTTTGGCTGCAGCCTCTATTTCTGTTAGATATAATTCCCTATCCATAACATTGTCATGTCCTTCTCAACAGGGCTAATCAAACTCAAGAGAAATTTACCTACATTATTTTTGAAAAACATTAAATAATTTTGTCAATTTCTAAACTTTTTATCATCCTAGGATATTGGGGTATATATCTTGTTGGTGTCCAGCTAGCCTACCATCTTTTCTTTCAGAAAAATCCCACTGCCGCATCCAAAGATGATCAATGGGCAAGAACTAGAGTCTGGGTTCTTTCTTTCCTATTTTGGTATGATAATCTGCAGTTTTTCTTGTGGTTTTGTCATTTCAGTAATATTTATCATTTTATCTGACTTATTTATTGTAAATTTTTACATACTAATCATATTTCAATTCCTACCCCAGGTTAGTAACTATGATTCTTGACTGGCATGTCGAACGAGTTTCCCGAAGAATGGTGTGATTCATTTTTTTGCTATTTCTTATGTGTTTGTCTCAGTGAGAGACTTGGAACTGTAGTTAGAGAATGACATAGAATGTTTCAAAATGGTTCCTGCAGTGCAACCTGGCTTATGTAACACTTGTTTTGGCAGTAAACCTTCAGGTACCCTCATTTCATTTGCTAATGTAAGGATACTTATAGAACATTGTCTACCTGCATGGATGAAAATATCTGCAATATTCTAAATATTGGGTGATATATGTCGGTTTCGGGCACTTCAATAATAATAGTTTCTTATATCGTAGTAATATCACGATATATCGGTCGATATACCAATTATTTAGTCGATATATTGACCAATATGGCCTCTCAGTTTATGATTCTTTGAACTTTTTTTCTTTCGATATATCTGCTATCGATACTCAATGTCTAATATTAATATGGTTCTGACTGATACTGATATTTTTATCCATGGTCTACCATTTTGTTATTTTTTCTGAATTTAGATTTGGTCTAGTAATATTTTGCATGGCTTACTCTTAGTGTTCTTTGGGATCATTTGAAAATTTTATTATCCCCAGTAATATGATCTTACTCGTTGCTTTTGTTCTTCCGTCTGGTTTGTTTTATTCTGATTTTGAGTTTCGCATTTCCTCAATTTGGGAGAAAATATCATGGATGTAAATATTAGCCCATGTGGAAAAATATTGCAATATCAAAACGAGGTTAGAGGTGGGAGTCCTGAATGCTAGATCTCCCGCATAAAGTAGAGGTTAAATTGGCTTTTACATGATTTATCGGTAAATAACAATAACAAAGCTGTAAGTCCAACTAATACGATTCAGTTTTCATCATTATATTCGATTTAGTAGAACATCCTTCCAAGAACATAAGGAATTCTAAATTAATGTTTATGACCTCATACCAAGTGGCTAATGCAAAGACTTGCCGTGCTCTATTTCTGCTGCAACCTGCACTAACTGTGGTGTAATTTGTTCAAATTCTGTGCACTTTGCCAAGCAAACCATACGGATTTTGCAGGTGCTAGCGATTTTGATGCTTTCGGAGTACCTGCCGGGAAGTAAATTTACAGCAGTTGAAGAAGCATTTAACCGAAATCTACTCGGCTCATTTCTTCTGGTAACTATTGTAAATAGTGTGTCTTATAAGCCAATCATATGATAAATCTGATTTGGTATGCATTGTTTTCATGCAGGCTAATGTTCTCACAGGGGTGGTAAACTTGTCTGTGGATACTATCTCTGCGTCTTCCATTGAAGCCCTTGTCATCTTAATTACGTATGCATTTGTTCTGTGCTTTGTGACTGGTGTCCTTGGTTTTTGTGGCTTTAGGTGTAAATTTTGGTAGGATGGATTGTTCAACTTTGTTTCTGAATTTTTTATTCAATTTTCTGTTCTTGAAAGCCTAGTTGTTTAGGCCTGACTTGTGTGGGCTTAAAGAAAAATGTACGAAAAATACTCTTAAATGACATGATGTTTCTTGATCCACTTGTTCGTGTGAGTTTATTAGTTTGTGTCGTGGTCGGGACTTTGCCTTTTCGGAGGTGTTTTTCTAGTGTCCACCTAAGCATACCGAAGGCTTAGAAGGAAACTCTCCGGCTCTAGTAGCTGTAATCTCCGTCGTTTTCTTGAACCCATTGCTCATCTCCTCCGTGATCGCATCAAGGGTAGACAAAGTTGTTGTGATGTACTCAGGCTTATTTATCCGAAAGTTTCTTCCCTTTGTCAATCAATAGTTGGTTATCTAGATTTCTTTCCTTGGAGAAAGAGGGTTATTAAAGCTTGTGTTTTCTTGGCTGCTCTGTCAAACATCTGGATTCGGAAAATTAATGCGACATTTGATCCATGAAACGAAGGTGAGTCTAATGCCAAACGCTGGTCTCACCCGATCACCGTTTTTCTTTTCCACCTCCAATCCACAGGAGGTTTTCCCCGGAGAATAATATTCGACAGTCGCCTCCCAATGGGCTGTTGAATATCAACACCAATGCTGGCACAAACTCGGTTAAGGTGTCTTATATGGAAAGTATCTGCGCATATGTATGTGGCAAAATGGGTCTTCGTCCTTCCCTGAGTATGGTGACATCCTCACGGCTGAGCTGGGAGCCATTTTATCATGCCTTTCATGTTGCACGGAGATGAGGACCGAAGAACATGTCCCCCGCGCTTAAGATCCTTGGCTAACTTAAGTTCCTTCATGCTTGCAGAGATTCATCACTAAATGTCCCTTGCGCTTATCATCAAACAGATTGTCTCCAATCCGAAGGACTACATGAGATATGCTGATGCGAATTTCATATTGAAAAGTCTGAGGCAAAACCTCCAACTTATAAGTTAGGGGGCTCTCCCTCCTACTAGATCGATTTTTTGGGATGGGCTCTCCCTCTGGTTTATACTCGTATCAAATGGTGCTTTCATTGAGAGCAGTTTCGGCTCGAAGAGGGCTACCTGCGGAGGGTTCTGACAGGAAATGACTCCCATCGGAGGGGCTGACCTGCTGTCGGTACGCCGGGGCGGAGTAAAGCGTCGCAGAGTGAAAGCCGCCGAGTGAAGTGTCGCAGAGTGCAGCCGCCGAGGTCGCAGCTGTTGAAGGAGGGAGGAATGATGCGAGTCCCACATTTAAAAGCTTGAGACAAAACTTCCAACTTATTAGTTAGGGGGCTCTCCCTTCTACTTGACCGGTCTTTTGGAATGAACTCTCTCTCTGACTTATGCTCGCATCATATGCCAATCTGCTGCTTATACTCTTGACTATCTGTTTAAACAAGTGTGCTTTTCAGCTTGCTAGCTCTGTCTATCTTAAATTTTAAGCAGGTCAAAACTCACTAGTCAAATAAAGACGCCTTTTACTATTATTTATTATAAATTTATTAATTCTAAGAGTTTCAGTCAGCTTCGCCGATTGGACCACGACTATCATAAATATTCATTATTTCCATAAAATAATAAGAATATAATAAGATGAGATTTTTTATCATAAAAACAAAAACCCCAAAAATAGAAAAATTGAAGGATGGGGCGGAGTAGGTAAAGCCGGACCGGTCCACGAGCCCTGAATTGTCTGATTGAAATGGGAAGCCTCAACGTGACGTGCGCATGCCCAGGGGGAAAGTCTTCTGTGCTGCCCCTGCGATCCAAACGTGACGTCATGGCTAATGCAACCTGATTTGCATGGCATTATTTAATTTACGTGCCCAAAAAAACAAACGTGACGTCATGGCTAATGCAACCTGATTTACATGGCATTATTTAATTTCCTCCGTTTAATAAATAGTGTTAGGATATATTTTTAATTATTTTATTTGATAGAATAGATATATTAATGAATTTATGTAGATGTACATCACGCTGAATCGGAGAGTCTATCCCTTTAAAAAAGATGTTGATTTAATTCTTTTTAATTATAATTGTTTAATATTAAAAAAATTATTTAGTTTTTATTTATTATTAAAAAATATTAATCTCACTAATTGAATATTAATCGGATGATTAAAATTAAAAGTGATTAAATTAATTCTTCTTTCAGTGGGGCAGAAACCTCAAATCCAACATCGGACCACCTAATATAATTAAAGAATATGAAATATTTTTTTAATGTATA
>JAOVVI020000327.1:0-27078 GCA_028571085.2 Nepenthes alata
GGTCGTTATGAAGGATAAGCGCGAGTGTCTAGGGTTGAAGAGAATAAGAAAATGGGGGCGATGGGAGTAGGAATGCATCGGCATGTTTGGGGGAAGAAAGACTAAGGATCGAGGGACATTGAGTGCAGGAGAGAGAGAGAGAAAGAGAGAACTAATAATAATATTGATATTATTATTGATTTATTTATTTATTTATTTATTGTTATATTTTTATTTTATTTTTATTATACTTTTACTAACATTATTATGAGTATTTGAACCTTTTAAAAATTAGAGTTGCTTTTCGGATTTTGACTTTCGTACAGCGAAGGTGTATGATGGTGCCACAAACTTGTTGGAGGGCTCCGGCGGACGGAATCTATGGCAACGAATATGTGATGGTGAAAAGATAAAGAGGGAGAGAGAAAAAGATATCGAGATTTACGTAAAAAATCTCTCATTGAATGAGAAGAAAAAATCACGAGGTTTTAGACCTGGAGAACACTTCACTATTAGTGGAAGAATTACAAGTGCGAGTTGTGGGATTATTTTTTCTTTCTCTTCTAACATTTCTCCTAGCCTTTCCTTGGAACTATCTTTGATTCTCTGCTTTAGTGTTTTGGCTGAATATTTATAGTGGAAGATTTTTCCCTTAAGAGAGGTCAACGTGGCCGTTGGTGCATACTGGGAGGCTGTTCACTTACTCCGCTGATTGGGCCAAGCTGGGAGGCTGTCCACCTACTCTACTAATTGGGCCAGGCAATGTCAGGCACGCTGTCGTGTACAGGGAGGCAAACCATCGGCGGCGTTGATTGGGCATTATCGTGTCAGGCGTACAGGCCATTGATGTCAGTCTTTGAAGTGACAAGACATGCACTGTAGAGGCGGCGTGTCGCAGAAGTTGCGTGCTCCTTGGTAATAGTAAAGTCTTCTGAGCTGACGTTCTCGGCCGTTTATGAAATAGTCATCGTCCTCAAGTTACGTATCTTGTCCTCTCACGAGTACGCGGACTCATTGAGGGAGATAGTTCTCGAACGTCAACTGCACCATTGATCATTGAAGGATCCATGGTTCCTCGTGGAAAGTCCTTGGGTTGCTATGTCAAATGCTGATCTCTCGGGTTAATTTAGGATCATAGGAACGTCTGAGATCTTTAGACTTTTTATACTGAAATAGGGTCTTAGGCAGCTTAGCTCCTTAGGCCTCTTGAGCCATGTGTCTTTCTTTTTGGACTGTATTTTATGGGCCACAATATTGGAACCCAACAATTAGTTATATTTAAAATTTTAAATTTAAGATTGAATTTTAGTTTCATTAAATCTGATATAATTATTTATTCAATTAAATATTTTTTTATAATTTAATTTTTTTCTAAAGATAACCCAATAACTACCAGATAATTTATATTTATATAATAATTAATTCATAAACCTCCCAGATATTACATTGGTAATGATCCAGTTTTGTATAAATAGGCCATAAAATGTAAATATTTTTTTTAAATGGGTTGATATCACTAAAGTTGTGGTAAAATCAATGGGCCAAAATAAAATCTAGGATCTTGTTAAATTGTCCAATCGATTAAGAACAATCATTTATAATTAGATTTTTAAGATCAAATACAACATCAAAAATGATATTGAGTGATATAAAGTCAAATTTGTGGCCAAATATTTAACTCAAATATAAGATATTGATTATGATAAAATATTTTTCTCTAATTCCTAAAAATAACTTATTAAAAATCATTAAGACTTTGGTTGCACATTATAATTTAAAGTTGTGCAAAATACATATTAAATTGCTTTTATGACTAGGAATTTAGATGGAGAAGTTTTTATAAAACAATTCAAAAGTTTTCAAGTTGAATGAAGGGATCAATTAACATGCAAATTAAAGAAGATAATATGTGGACTCATATAACCCTTTTAATAATGATACTTTAAGTTTTATGATATCAGTTCTTTCTTCAATTTTAAGGAATATATTATTAATCAGCGTATATATTTAAAAGTTAGTGGAATCAATTTTATATTATCAATTATATATGTTGATGATTTATTATTTGCTGTTAGTGATTTTGGATTATTATATGAAATTAAATATTTTCTTTCTTAGAGTTTTAAAATAAAAAATATAAATGATATATCTTATGTGATAGGATTATAAATATTTTGTAGCATATTAAGTAAAATACTAGAATTTGTCTCAAGACAGTTTATATTGAAAAGGTTCTAGAAAGATTTTAAAAGAAAAATTATGTAAATAATATTATTTTAATTAAAAATTTAAAATTATTGGCAGTATAGTCAACTTGTTAAAAATTTATTATTATAATTTCGTAACAATCTTTTTCTTTATAAAAGATAAGTATCAAAGTATCCTAAATATATAAAAAAATACATATTTTATTATTAAAAATACAGTTCAAAAACAAATAGTACCAATAGAATATATAAGTATCGATCTTATGATTGTCGATCCATTGACAAAAGGATTACTGCCAAAGACTCTTAAGGATTATGTTGAAAGCTTGGGTATTTCCTACAAACATTAATATATATTTGAATTGTATTATGTTGTTTCCATTAATATACGAAATCTCAATGCATAAGTTTACAATATTTTCTATTTTTTTATTATATTCAAAAACTATGCCATAGATGAATGTATTTAACAAATATATTATTATTAAATCATATGCATATTTCTTATTTTAGACTAAGATCAATTTTGTATGCTAATATCATGGTACAAAGAAAAAACCACGTCGATTATGATGGGGAACCACGATAACTCATACTTGTAGATTATTTTATTATAATATTATAATAATTAACTATTAAGGGATTATATTAATAAACATTTAAAGTTTACTTAAATATTTTAATAATTATATTATCTTTTATGATTGGTACACCAATAATGGGCTGGCCCAAAGAGAGATTAACGGAAGCCTAAGAAAGCCAATTAACGTTCTTCCGGCCCACTGAGAAGACAGGCCCAGGAACTGAAAAGTCGAAGACGGCCAACTTGCTCGCAGATGGTCAACTCAATGTTGACCGTCATACGCAGCTCGATTGGGCCTTTAGAGGCTTTCCTACAGTGATTGGTCTATTTCATTCTGGCCCACAACTCATCAGCGGATCGCTAGCTACTCTCTTTTCGTTCTCCACAAAAGCGGCCAACACGCAGACGATCAACTCAAGCGATGACCGTCTGCGCTCTACACGTTGGGCCCATAAACGCCTTTCTACAATAATGGGCCTACTCCGCTTGGGCCCACAACTGATCCAACGGCCAACCACAGCTTTCTAAGTATCTTCCACGATATCGATTTATACCAGAAAGGATACTGACAAGATTGGCGCCCTTCAAATAAGGAATGTGCCAGATCTTTCCAATTCCTTGCCTGCCAAGGCACTCCAACGGTAATATGTTAAGAAGGAATGAAACAGACTTGGAAAGCTGTGGGCCGCCACACAAAGAAACAATCACTCCCACCTTGGCAACTGAAATCTGCTCCAGAGGGGATCACACCTTCCAAAGAAGGAAGATCACCCTCTCAGCCATAAAAGAAACCCTAGAATCACCATTCTGGGTACGCTCAATTGGATGCTCACTTTTACGCTTTAATTGAGACCAAAAATCCTAAGTGTTTTGAGAAACAAGCTCTCTCTCTCTCAGCAGCCAGACTCTCAAAACCTCTAACAATCCCTAAGGCAATGAACGAGCCCTCACGGCCGTTTTCTGCCTTCCCACCTTCCAGATTCAAGAAATGCCTCGCGTCTCTCTTACATATGGAAAAAACACATTCTGCCTCTCTCTTACTCTCTTTTCAGTTTCTTTCTTTCGGAGACTGCCTTACTTACATGAGTGTCAGAGTATTTTCGGTGAGATAACTTTTTGCCGATAACGCTGACCTCTTGTTCGTTTTAGTGGTATGCAGGATTCGTACTCAGTGAATGGAGCTGGTTCAAACCATCCAGAAGAATCCGAATCTGTTCAAAGTCAGATCCAGGTATGCATCATACATATATATCCAAATTAGATAAATCAAAATTAGATAAAATCCATTCTTTCCCCAATCTTTTTATTTGGTCATCAGATATATGATACAATTTTTTGTGCCACAAAAAAAATTCTCATTCATTAGATTATATTTTGCTTCTACATTATGAAACAGGGTTATGAGAGTTTTAACAAAATTTTAGTTAATATTATTTTTAAAGACTATCACAAATGATTCCCGAATCAAAGAAAGTTGTCGTTATATATTTAATCCTTTTATTTTTAGATTTTAAAGAGTATATTTGAACATCAAATTTAAAAATAAAAATGAGATTTATACAAATTGATGGTATATAAAATATTTTTAATAAATCTAAATAAAAGCTGATTTCACGAAGTGAATGAAAGATTACAATAGTAAAATTAGAAATTTTGACACTATTTTTTATGATAATGAAATTCTCTTCTTAGTTTAGGATATGTATTGTAAAGAATCCCTACATTATTTTAGAAACACAAATATTAGATTTTGAATCAAACCACTAAGTATTAGAAAGAGTGTCAATTAGGTTTAAGTGAAAGCATATAAAAACTAGATCCTCACTGATATTTTAAACCAAGTCTTTTTTTTGTAACAATCTTTTTCAAAATATTATAACCTTTTATAAAAGTAACACATTTTATTACTTTCCTTCTTTTGAGTCCCTATATCAAAATATGACTCCTGTTTTTTTAATCATCCAATTTTGGTGCTCTCTCTTCTTTCTATCATCATAGTCTATTAAATTTACTAAATGGAATCCTTATTATTTAAATCTTTTCTCCTTTTGATTCAATATGTTTCTTTATTTATTTATTTTGTATTTATTTTTAAAAATATTGTAATAAATTTAAAAAGATTTATATAGAGAAGGAAATTATTAATGATAAATTTAACAGAAAAAGAATCATTCATATCCATACTAAGGATTTTAGATTTTACATTCAAATTAGTCATTTTAAAAATATCCTCATACATTTCTTGAGTACTATCAAATTTTACGGTGATAAGTATTGCCTTTAATGTCCCCATAAGGGACTTATCCATAGACCAAAAATCATTTGCAATAGTTTTAAGTGAATCCTTAATACTTTCAGTTTTAAAAGTGTGTTGACTTAATATTATTTGTCATAGCTATTCTTACAAATATCATACGTATTTTGTTCAACTTTTTTCATAATTTAAATTAAGACTTTTTTTCTCACTACTTGTATAGTAATAACAGTGCATTTCTCCGATCGTAGAGCTATGATAATATCTAATATATCTTGATGAAACTTGATTTGTTCAAACCAATTGGTGAAATTAATTCCATTAAATATCAAAATAGAAAAAATAAGATAATGTAGGGAAACCAGGATAGATACTTCAATAAATGAGAATATTTTACATTAATACTTTGAATTAACAAATATAGGAGGAACATAAAATATAAATAGTATCATTGTAATCCATATTTGAATGTATTATAACACATTAATTAATTATTATAGTATTTTTATTCACTTATAAGAATAATTAATAATATTTTAAAATTTAAATAAGTCTATTACTTTTAAATATTCAGAATCCTATTTGAAATAAAGGATACTTATCAATTATCTTATTCAATTAATCAATTATATAAACATTGGTACATTTTAGGGTATACCATAATATTTACTAATTAAACAATTATAACACATTAAATTTATAAAATAATTAAATCAATTTAAGGGATAATTATATTAATTTTTTATTTTATAATTTAATATATCTAAAATAATTTAGTTGGAACATTATTACAAGTACCAAACTATATTATTATACAAATGTTTAATCAAAATCAATTTTTATGAATATTATAAATAATATTTATATAGATCTGAGTATATAATATTTATCATAATAAAATTAACAGATCTAAATTTTAAATTTTACATAATATAGATATTAATTTATATATACAATAATTAATTATCAAATATTAAATTTATTTTTCTCTCTCCCCGTTCCCCTTCTTCTTCCTTATCTTTTTCTTCCAAACAACCTAATACATCTCTAAATCTAAATTATTAAATAAATTAGGGAGCTACCTCAATAAGGAGTTTGATAAAAAACAGGTCTGGCATTCGTTACTCTAAACTTGAATCCGACACACTACAATAAATGAATAAGATGTAAGAGAAATACGAAACTCGCTCAACGATATATTTTCTAACGCTCAAGTCAATAATCTTTCTAATTTGATGGAAACAATATGAGAAAAAAAATGCGTAGAATGTAAGTGTTTCGAGATTGAGTGTTTGATGGTGTATTGGACTCTGTTGGGTGTGTTTGGTTGGAGTGAACAACTTTGAAGTGTTATACTCGTTGGGAGAGTGGCTTTTTCAGTATTACACTCATATGTAATAGTGGCTTTGCTTGTCTGAGCATTTTCTAGTCTAAATTTTCTCTAATGTTTCTTGAATGCCTCTTCTTTTGGGGAAGAGGGTATATTTATAGTGTAGGGTGCTGATTTGGTAGTCCCCTGGGTGTTATACTTCTATAATTATGAGGGATGTTATTTATGTAGCTGCCACCTGTATTTAATATCTCAGTAATCACGAGGGGCTTTACTTGTGTAGCAATTGCTTGCATTTATTGGTTGGACTATCATGATTTCTGACTGTTGATTTGGTGTTGTAACTACTAGTAATAGTCAATTAATTATTCATTAATATTCATTTATTAGCAAACGGGTTAGGTCATGTCTCTTGGGTCAACTGCCGCACCTTTTGCTTCTTGGGCTAAGAGGGTTTTTTGTTGAGCCATCACTACTTGGGCCTTTCTTCCTTCTGCATATTGGATTTTGGGACAACCTAAATGTTACCTTACCTATCACTGGTCTCTCATGTTGTGATATTTAAATTTTTAACTCCCAATATATTCATAATGGGACACCAATTACAGATCTTCATGCGTACTTCTTCCCCAAATATTCTACTGATTCGTTGCTCTATTTGACAGAATTTGATTTGATTCTCCATTATCAATGTTGGGATGCAAATCTTGTCAAATTAATGATCGCTATCTTCCCTTTTAACTATAAATGGAGCGGCTCCTTGTGCTTTACATCATGAAGTATTTCTTATCTGCAAAGGAGTGAAACTGTTTATATTGGCCTTCGTTACCACAAGCTAGAATTAGAGGGAGTTCTTCTTCAATGTTTGAAGTCGAGATCCGAGGATGTACTTAAAGTGTGCCTTAGTTACCCTCTTTTATATAAGAATCCACCTTAGTTTTCATCTTTTATACTTAGCCTTCATCATTGCAGTAAGATCCCAGGTTTTGGAGGGTGGTTTCTCCCTCTCCCCATCTATGGGGCAGTTTACTCTACAATAGTTTTGAAGAGGATTGCCTCAAACTCTGATTTGGGGGAGGTTTCTTCCTCTCCCCGTCTGTTTTGGGGAGTCTACTCTTCTGCAATTCTGAAGTGGACTATTTTTTACTCTAACTAGGAAGAGTTTTATTTATTTATTTATTTGCCTCCCTGTTAAGGATAAGTGCAGATCTTAAGAGAATTGCTCCCCATTCCTATAGGGAGGGCTTTTCTACTCTTTCCCATCTGGAGTAAAAAGTTCAGTGATTAACGCTGTTGTATCCAAGAGGGGAGCTTTCCTTATACTTTCATCTGTCCTGAGGTCGATTGGAGTATTGTAGTCAGGCCATTGCTCCATATATTATTTATTTCATTATGTATTATACTTTTACTATTATAAACTTGTAAAAGTAATTAATAAATGAAACTTCCCAAGATTTATTGGTAATTATTGCATGACGCCAATATTTTTGTATACTTTGGATAGTTAAAGTGTTAGAATGTTACTTTTTGTTGTATAACTTCTAACAATCTGATAATCCGGCCATTTAACAATTCGTTCTTTTAACAGTCTGACTTATAATAATTTATTTCGAACGCTTTGCTGAATATCTGTAAGTTAATTGAACTTGTCTCAAGTGTATCAAGGTCATACATCGTCAATCTGCTACCTGGAAAAGTGATGTGTTAAGGCATCATAACCTACACTGTGTTAGAGATTTGCCAATTTGGGCATCAGAGCCGCCAGCTCTCTGCAAGCTACGCTGGGAGGCATAGTGTCAGAACATCATTATTGGCATAGTGAAACAGATGTGTCGCAGCACTATCTAGTGCGGACATGTGTCTCAAGCATTATGGGGATGTGCCTCTTCAGCACCCTTAAACGATGTCGTTCCTATACTGAAGCTTTAACTATTTAAACTCTGGCTCTCTGCTTCTTTTTTACTTCTTTACTTTTCAAATCGCTTTGCCCTACTTTTCACTTTTCTCTTCTTATTTCCTTGGCTTCTCAAGCAACTTCCCTGGGTGTCGCTACGAACCAATCCGTCTTCACTGGTAAAGAAGTAGATGCTTTGTACAAGAAGTATAATATTCTTGACACCATCCCATACATAATGCCTAGGGAGGAAGATAGGGCTTGCACTCCCCGGCTTTAATTTATTATCATCTACGTGACCCATATGAAGGGCGGCCTTCATTTTCCATTTGCAAAAGAGATGTTTGAGATCTTGGAGGCTCGCCTCTACCATAATGCCCTTGGATATCTGGTTTCTTTATGTGTTCTTTTTGTTACAAGAAGCTTCTTGTGGACACCTGGGCTATGAAAGTGATCTTTCGCTTCAATGCAGATTGGATTTATTTACCTCTACAAGAAGTATAAAATAAGCTGAGGAACCTAGATTCAATAAAAAGTTAGAATGATTGGTTCTTTTATATAACAGTTTCTTCCAACTGGACCATTTCCAATAATTGGGACCGCGTTAACAGCATCTACGCCGGTGATGTTCTAGAGATAGAGAATCCAATGGCTTAGCCATTGACAAAGCTCATTGAAGAGAACGTCGCCATCCTACGTCATATAAATACTTGGCTTACCCAAAAGGCATTTGCCGAGATTCAGTGGGAGGTAAGGGTGGAAGGGAATGCCATCATTGCTATGCCGTTTCACCAACTCAAAATGAAACCAGGAGATCTATTCATCCGAGATTCTCCTAAAAGGGCGGCTGGCAGGGCAATTTCTTCCTCCTCTATTTCCTTTTGAACTCGAATGGGTCATCGACGAGGATTGTGAAGAGGGAACTCCACTCCATGCTGGTGAGTTGTCACGGAGGCTGAGCTCTTCTTATTCTTCTCCAGTTTGTCTTGTTTTTCAGGAGATGACCGAACTTGTTGAGGGCGGTGAGCCCCCATTGTTCTCTGCTACAAGAATAAATAACCCCTTGGCTAGCGGATTTTGTAAACTCATCAATGCCCTGACTGTAGTTGAGTACAGGGTTCTAATTTTTGTTGCTTCATCACCTGATGCATCTGTCTCCACACCTACTATTTTTGTTGAGGATGGTGCTAATAATGTTCAGGTGGCTGAGGAAATAATTAGAAACAATTTAGAGGCCATGGCTGCTGGGGATGTGCCTTGCCCTGAGGCGTCAACACCTAAGCTTCTGGCATATTTCATCCTCCGAGTTTTGTGGTGCCATTCTATCACCATGTGCTGCCTCTATCGTATTGGAGGCCTCCATCTGCATCTGGACCTGAGGATTCTCTTGGTCCATCTTTTTAAGAGAGTTCGTCCTACCAAGAGGGTCTATCTTATCATAAGGTACCGCTTGCAGAACTCCTCATTCTGTAGTTATACTCTTTATTGTCATTGCTCCTGGTTAACTGTTCTATTTTGCTTGACAATCATAGGAAATTCTTCGCCTAATGGCGGATGCTTTATATTAACGTGATGCTAAGATCTATCATCTATCTCAAACTTATGCTGATCTTATAGTACTCAAAGAGATAGAGATCCAGGTGCATACTGCCATTGTTATGGCTAAACAGAGTAAAAAACAAGCTACTTTTCTTGATCGAGTGCTATCTGAGTTTCAAGCAAGATCCCAAGAGCTTTCAGATGAAAGATCGTTAACTCTATATCGAATTGTTTCGCTCAAGGACAAGCTTCAAGAGGACGAGTAGCAATTCTTTGGTTTCCAAAGTAAGTGCTCTCAACTCGAAGGAGAGCTAAGGACTAATTTTCATCTAGAAGAAGTTGGTTGTGCATTGGACGCTGGATTTTGGGATAGCATTTACCATTGCAAACAAATTGTATCGTTGGCTACTCCTGACTTTTCTCTTAGCTTCCTCGATCCGAGAAATGTTGGAGCACTTTGTTGTTATGATTTAGTTGATTTCTCGGATATAAGTGGTGAGCCTTCACCACACTCAACGGGGGGCTCCCAGCCTTAGGATTGTCATTATGTTTGAATTATAGGCATTAGGCAATGTCTTGTAATCCTCTTAATGGACAGTCCATGTTTTATATTCATATATTGATTCTTTAATAAATCAACTAGATCGTTAAGATCATTATTACTGATGTCTTTAAGTTTATATTTATGTTGAATCTTTTTGCTAAACCTTTGTTTTATTTATAGACTATGCGTTATTACCATTATTGACAGAATTAGTTGGATTTATTTGTTCTGTTGTTCTCATTCCTATAACAGGATGTCACAGTACTGGGAAAGCATTTTTAAGGCCAACTAGGTTTAGTTGTCATACTCACTGGGCTTTGATGGCACCTAAACTGTCGCCCACATGTAGCTAATAGTGTTTGACCTATAAGAAGGAGTTGTTGCACTTATGTGTCGAATCCTAGTCCATCAATCGTTGTAAATTGATGGTGCTCGTTCCTACTGAAGGAAGTTGTCGCATTCATTTTGAAAAGCCCCCTAAGGTTTTTGTTTATTTTGACTACTTTAAGGGGGATTAGACTTTTGTCTTCAAGCCCTGGGCCATTTTCTTCAACCTTGTTCAGGTCGCTTGGTTTGTAGGACCGAGGTTTAGAGTTTGACCTCCTTTGCATTGCTTGATTTATAGGACCAAGGTTTTAACCATGTTTTAGTAAGCTAGTTCACAGGTGAAGAATTGCACTTGACATAGGGGCTATCTGGGCCTTTAAATTTATGGAATAACACACAAGTATTCACATGAACATGAACAACATCATAAATAAATGATTATTTTATTAATTGAAACATGATTACATCATATAAGCAGTTCACATGACATGTACTAGAATTACCTGTGCTTGAATGATTTACTGATAATATTTTTATGGTGGACAATATTCCATATCCTTGAGACTAGTTTTCCATTTTGAGTGTACAGATTCTATGCACCATTTTGGAGAATCACTAAGACTATGAGTGGTCCCTCCCAATTCAGGGACAATTTATTTTGGTCGGCGATTTTGCCTATAGCTTATATTTCGTAAAACTAGGTCCCCCACCTCGAACTAGTGTGTTTTCATCTTTTTGTTGTAGTATTGAGCGATCTATTGCTAATAAGCCATCATGCGTAGTATTGCTGCATCTCGAGCCTCTTTGAGCAAGTCTAGATGCTCTTTGAGTTGTTGGGAATTGTTTTATGGGTTAAAGATTTTGACTCAAAAGTTAGACAAACTAATCTTTATTGGAATGACTGCTTTAGTCCCATAACAAAAATTGAAGGGTGTCTCTCACGTAGGTTCCCTCGGTGTCATCCTATAGGACCATAGCACAGAAGGTAGCTCATTAACCTAGAAGGCCCTTACGTTCTCTAGCCTCGTCTAGGGTTCTATTCGTTAGCTCCATCTGCCCATTCACTTACGAATAGACAACAGAAGTGTGAACCAATCGGATTCTCAAACTCGTGCACTAATTGGTAAATCTTTTACCAGTGAATTAGGTTCCATTGTCAGCCACTTTGATCTCAGATATTCCAAATATATATATAATGTTCTACCGAATGAACTCTGTGTCATTCTACTCGATGATCCTCACCAATGGAAAGACTTCTACCCATTTTGTGAAGTAATCTATACTGATTATGATAAACTTCCTTTATCCATATGTAATGGGTAATGGGCCTAATATGTCAAGCCCTCATTGTACGAATGGCCATGGTGATTGTAGGGTCTGCAGTTCTGTATGTAGTTGATGAGGAATATTGCCATAAATTTGACAGTTTTTACATTTCTTTACGGATTTCACAATGTCTCTCTTTATCATTGGTCAGTAATAGCCCTGTCGCATGACTTTAAATTTTAAGTTCTTATCCTCAATGTGCAGTCCGCAGACTCTGAGATGAACCTCATTTAGCACATAGTCAGCTTCTTCTGGCATGAGACACCTTATGTAAAGGGTGGAATAACCTCATTAGTATAGTCTCCTATCCATGATGGTGTACCTTCCTATTATCTTTTTTATATGCTTGGCATCATTCAGACTTTTTGGTAGAAGGCCTTCGATGAGGTACTTCTGTATGGAGTTCTTTAGGTGTTACCTTCTAAGATCTGAAGTATCTCCTACTTTGGGTTTTCTATGCTTGCGGTTATAAGAACCTCTCACATATCTCGGGCGTATTCCTCGGGATTACCGGTTGTTGCTGCTTTTGCCAGTTGATTTGTCTTCTAGTTATCTTCTCTCAAGACAAGGAGTATATTCCATTCTGTCAAACGCCTCGGTTAGGCCCTTCGCTCTAGTAAGATATTTCACGAGTAATGAGCTAGACACTTAAAAATTTTTGGTGACCTAATTGACAATTAGTTTCGAGTTGCTGTAAAAGATCAGGTAATTTGCCGAGCACTCCTTTCCCAACTTGAGTCCGGGCAATAAGGATTCATACTCGGCGACATTATTAGTGGTTGGGAATTCAAGAGTCATTGAGTATTTTATCTCCGACCCATCTGGAATCCTCAAGACCACACCTACTCTACTCCCTGATTGGGTTGATGAATCATCCATGTGCAAGATCCGGATAAGATCTTCTTCTTGTTGACTAGCGCCTTCACTTGCATCGAAAACATCAGGAATCGGGGTCATTTCAACTATGAAATTCATGAGGGCCTAACATTTTATGGTCGGCCACGGTTGAACTTCCACGTCAAACTCACCCAATTTGATGGTCCATTTGATCAGTAGTTTGAACATGTCAGGTTTCTATAAGATCCCTTTTAACGGTTAGTCCATTAGGACGATGATCTTGTGGGTTAAAAAGTATAGCTGTAATTTCCTAGTAGAGTAGACCAGTGCCAATGCAATCCTTTCAGTATGCAAGTAACAAGTCTCGGTGTTTATTAGGATTTTACTGACATAGTAAATCGATTATTGTACCTTGGACTCTTGTCTGATCAAGCCTGAGCTCAGTGCTGTGTCTAATATTGCGATGTAGAAAAATGGTTCTTCACCTTCTTTCAGAGAGGTTAAGAAAGGTGGACTGGTGCGGTTTTTCTTCAATTCTTGGAAGGCTGAATGGTAATCGACTGTCCATTGAAAACTGCTCGTATTCGTTCCTCTCAAGGCCTTAAAGAAGGGAGATATTTCTCTACTAATTTAGCTAGGAATTGTGAAAGTGTTGCAAGTCTCTCAGTGAGTTTTTGGACTTTCTGCACAGATCGAGGTGGGTTCATATCTATAATAGCTTTTATCTTCTTGAGGTTTCCTTCAATTTCCTGGTGAGATACAATAAAGCCAAGGAATTTTCTCAAAATTACTCAGAATACATACTTGGTTGGATTTACGTTCATCTGGTGTGCTCGAAGCACCTCAAAAGCCTCTCTGAGATTGTGAATATGATCGTCGACTGCTATACTTTTGAAGAATATGTCATCTATATACACATCCATATTCCATGTGAACTCGTCCTTGAATATTCTGTTCACGAGACAGTAGTACGTGGCTCCTACGTTATTTAGAGAGAATGACATAACTTTGTAGTAATACATCCCTTGGTTCGTCAGAAAAGATGTGTGTTCCTCAGTGTCAGGATTCATTTGGATCTAATTGTAACCTAAATATGCATCTATGAAGTGTAACAGTTCGTGTCCAAATGTTAAGTCTACCAACATATCAATTCTTGATAATGAAAAATTATTTTTTGAATATACTTTATTCACATCAGTAAAGTTGATGCACATTTGCCATTTTTCATTTCCTATCCATCAATCCTGATACTGGACTTCCCTTATGAAGCCTGTGTCAATTAATTTCTTTACTTCTCTCATGTCAATTAACTTCTCAATAGAATGGTTCCTCCGCTTTTACCTGATAGGTTTGTCGTTGGGATCAAGGCCCAACTTGTGGACCATTACTCTAGTCAAAATCTTTGGCATGTCAGTAGATGTCCATGCAAATACATTAGAGTTTTGCTAGAGGAAAGTCATTAATTGTTTATGCAGGTGACCCATCAGTGTGTTTCTAATCTACATACATTTCTCTAGCTTGCTAGGATCTAGAGGGGTCTGGTCGGTTGACTTACTGGACTGTCCTTGCTGTAATATTGCTTCATCTCAAAAATCAAAATCTTTAATCGGTTGATTCAAAATTTCTCGGTTGACCTAAGATAAATAGTATGCCTGGCCGATAACTTGGTCACCTAGGACCTCTTCAATGTTGCATCCTGTCACAAATTTTATCTTGAGATATGGAATCAACATCACTACTTCAAATGTGATTAAGTAAGGTCATTCCAAAATAGCATTGTAGACGTAGGTAGGTCGGCTTTTAAGAACGTAAGCATGTGGGATGTTATTTTGGGATATGTCCCTAGTGTTACCTCTAGCTGAATGGTTCATTGGATTAAAACGGGTTCATTATCGAGTCTATATAGGGGCTCCTTAGCCAATTTTATTTGATCCTTTTTTAATCCGAGCTTAAAATAGACATCAAGGTATTGGCGATTTCTTAAACTTTTATTTTTAATAAAGACTTGCTTCAATTGGTAGTCAAGCATACCATCCAAAATGAGTGTCGTTACAACAAGAGGGTTAGAATTGGGAGTTATTATATATGTCATATTGCCATTAATAAAACTAATGATATCATTCCTAACTCCTACATTTTGTTTCTTGCTATTAGAAGCCTTCTCTGGGTGGTCCGGAGCGTTATTCTTAGATGTTCTTATAAATACCATGTTAACCACTCTAACTCAACCCGATCATACGGCTACTCCTATTGGCCAAGCTTGTCATCATCTACTCTCCTGAAGGTATGCCCTGGGTCTCTTAGAAATTTAATGAGGTACCCTTTTCGGATGAAGGCCTCAATATCTTTCTATAGAGTTTGATAGTCCTTAGTGCTGTGACCGGAAGATCGATGGTAAAAATAGTACTTACACTGATCTCCTTCTTCTAGGTTCTTGGATTGCTTAGGTCATTTCAAGAACCTCTTGTCCCGAATCTATATGAGAATGTTTATCCCGATGTCATTTAAAGGAGTTAGGTTCAGAGGCCTAAACTCTCTCTGGATGCCTGACTCTATCCTTGGCTACTTCTTGGGATCTCAGGTGTTAGTGTTGTTTATGTTTCTCTTATTCCTACTTGTTGATCCTAGATGGTGGTCCATACACTCCAACCTCTTTATTTTATTGGCATCCTTGACATTGATGTACACATAGGTAATGGTCTCTATCTCAAGAAAGGTCTTAGTTTCTTGTAGGACCAGGTGCTTGGAAAAGTTACCCAACTACACGATCACTATAAAGGAGTTCAGTTTTACCTCATTAGTTAACTTGGATATTCTTCCGGGCTTTACATTGAATCAGGATAGAAAGTGCTTTGGACTTTCATTTGGCCCTTATCGAAGACGGACAAGGTGCCATAACTTCTTCTCCTCATTTCGACTGCAGACAAACTGCGACAAAAAGTTATCGGCTAGCTTTTGAAATGTTCTGTTCGAATTTGGTTGCAGTCGGTAAAACCAAATCCAATCATCCCCCTTGATGGTCAGTGGAAAGTAGAGACACACGACCACGTCGTCAAAGCCATGGAATCCTAGTAGAGTGCGGAAGTGATCTAGATAGTCCATTAGATTGAAACTTCCATCGTAAGGCTCCAGGTTTGCATCTTGAATTTGCAAGGGAGTTGCTGCATCCAGGTCATTCTCGTGAATGGTGACCTATTCAAGTCAGCTAAGTGTCTGTCAGTATTTTCTCTGAATAGTTGTTGTTTGATCTTCTGAATTCTCTTCTTTACTTGGGAGGTGGACGCAATCCTCTTATTATTGAGGAAGGTCCTCAACTTTGAGTGGTTTGGAGAGACCTGTTGGATCAACCAACTACAGGCCCTCCTTAGCAGGGTGTTGCAAGAAGTTTTGGCCTTCAGTCATCTCGGGGGTAGCATGGATTTCACCCTCTTGATTTTCATTCTATGCTCTGAGACTTAGTTAGCCTTCTAGCCGCGTCTAGGCCCTATCGCACGTGGCCTCTCGAGCCTCGAGGTCGTCAAGTCGTTGGATCATCTCCTTGGCATACTGTCTCTTCTTCTGACTTATCCTTTGGATGTAAAAGATTTAGAGTTGGAGGAAGAAGCCCCGATGGTTGTCCCTTTAGACGAGTATATATGGTTTGGAGCAATTTCGATATCTTGCCCAACTAGTGTCTCCATGTTAGGGATTGAGTGTTTGATGGAGGATTGGGCTTAATTAGGTATGTTTGGTTAGAATGAGTGGCTTTAAAGTGTTGAATTTGTTGGGAGAGTGGCTTTTAAATATTGCACTCATATGTAAGAGTGGCTTTTCTTGCTTGAGCATTTTTCTATCTGAATGTTCCTCTAATTTTTCTTTAAGGCTTCTTCCAGCAGGAAAGGCGGTGTATAGTGTGCGGTGCCGATTTGGCAATTCCCTAGGCATTACATTTCTACAGTTATGAGGGGCATTACTTGTGTTACTGCCGCCTGTATTTAATATCTTAATAATTACGATGGGTGTTTCTCATATAATCGCTACGTATGTTTATTGGTTGGGCTAGCACAATTTTTTACTGTTGATTTGATTTTGTAACTACCGGTAATAGTCTATTGTTTATCCATTAATGTTCATTTATTATCGAATGGGTCAAGTTACCCCTCTTAGGTCAACTGTCGTGCCTTTCACTTCTAGGGTTAAGATGGATTTCTATTAGGCCATCACTACTCGGACCTTTTTTCCTTCTATGGATTGGGTTCTGGGCCGACTCGAGTGTTGCCATACTCTTCACAACCAATGCTTCTTAACATCCACAACCACTATCCAACGCCCTTAAAAGATTATGGACGTCCTTATGCATTACTTGAATTGAGAGATTTTTTTTATAATCACGCTTCATATATTGTGTATAAAAAAAATATAAATTAATTATATATTTATAAATATTATAATTAATATTGAAATATCTTGAATTGAAAAAGACAAATTAATTTATATATTTTTATTATGATAAGTAATTATCATAGTTCTTATTATAATTGACCTAGACATAAGTCAAAGTCGATTATATCCTAAGATTTTTTCTAATTATTATATATCCTAAAATAATGATTATGGATGTCATTTTATATAGTAAGAGAGGACCATTTCTAAATAACTAAAATACCTCTCCTTTTCATTAATTGGTATATTTTGAATAGACATATTCATTACAAAATTTTTCTTTAATTAGTTATAAATAACTAATAAGTTTAAACTAATTATATATAATTATATTATTCATCCAAAATTTAATAAATTAATAAATCATATATTTTGTCATGTGGATTAGTTTTCTAACAATAAATACATAAATCAAATTTATCTAATTTCGGACGCAATCATATAACAAATACCATTAAACAATTCATAATATAAACCACAGTCCAAGAATCAAAAGTTATAATCTGAAAGTGATTCCAAATAATCTACTATTTATTGAATGGATATTCGAATAAGTAAAAAGCACCTATAATTGATGTCAAAAATATCAGAGCATGAAATTAGAGACATAGGCATACCAACCATCAAATAAAATAATCCCAAAGCCATATTGTTAAGGCACAATCATAAAAAAAATAAATGATTATAAATGATTAAACTTTAAGCATTCTAAAACTTTGCCTTGATAATAGACTCCCAATCTAATTGTTCTACAAGAGATTTTGAGCTTGCTAATATAAACTATTAAAAAAATATGGTAATAGTGAGTTTAATACTCTACAAAGTATTTATAATGTATATATGTGGATATCATAAAACATTAGGAAGGAAATCAATAATAATTAAATGTGAAAATACCAAAAAATGTGTAAAAAATATAAGAAAGTTTAAGATTTAAGGATTTGCAATAACTTCACTAACAATGGTTAAATGTCAAATATCGGACTTTAATTGCTTCCTTATAGTCCAGGTTATATGCTACTATTGGTAATTCAAACTCTCATCTCACGTGAGAGTGCTAACTATTTTATTAACCCACATATAAGCACACCTCTGCTGCGCCAGAGTATCATCCATTCCTCAAATACTTTGATTTTATTTTTTAAACTCATAATTATTCTTAAAATTTATTTAATATAATATTTTTTTATGTCATGAAATATAAATTAATAATTGAGTGTTATGATTTTACCACCTATTTGACATAAAGGATGGATTCATGGGAGCTTCTTCGAAATCCACATGTAATAAAAAACAAATTAGTGAATTTTGCTATTCTAAGCATGTGGTACTTGCTGTAAGTCATACAGAGCTTTGCATAAGTAATAAACCAAATTTGGTTTTCCTTTTATCATGTGACCTTCGTTGTTTTTTAACATAAACTTCTTCGAGCTCTTCATTTAGAAATGCCAATTTGATATCAAGTTGAACAACTTGAAGGTTTGGTTGAGCCCAAAGGGCCAATGCATTGGGTATGATTTTTGTTCGGACAACTGGTACAATATTTTCATAACTAATCTATATCAAGCTATTGAGAACAGCCCTGCACCATGAGTCGAGCTTTATGCTTTTGAATTAGCCCATCTTCATTGAATTTGTTTTAGTAGATCCACCTCAAACCAACCATATGTTTGTCTTTGGGAAGATCAAAATATTGCCTGTTTGATTTTAGAATTAAAGAATAGAGAGCATCCTTTTTTGTTTCCCAGAGTTGCCTCTATACCATTAACTTGATGAAAGACATCCTAACATAGTAGTACTAGTAGTAATAATTTGGGGACTGTGTACTTTAATAAAGAGGATTTTTGAACAGCCACCCAACAAGCTGTACGGGCTAGGATTCTTCTAGTAAGTTGTCTTAGTTACAAAAAATTACTAATAAAATGGCCATATCTATTATGTAACAAAAAAATCTTCATATAACTTGTAAGATAATAGGTTATATTTATTAAACATATTGATCCTCTGCATCTTGCCAAATTTGTTTTTTTATAACTTTGGTCACCACCCCGATATCAAATTAGGAATATAAATAATGCTATAAACATTTAACCTAAACTTGGTTGAGTTTCTGTACAACCCATTAGTTAAACTTGTGATAACAACTAAACGTGCAGTTTAAGGTACATAGGTCATAAAATGCAAACACTTCAAAACCGGAAAGTTTCAAATAGTTTCTTGATATCAGAAACACATTTAAAATACAATAAAGCAATTTCTAACAATTTGTCTTCCAAAGAGCTCAAACAGTCAAAAATCCTACCAGTGATCTATACTCGTTAATCTAAACCAATAAAGTATATATATATATATATGTATACATGGAAAAAATAAGGATAACAAATAACAATAATTGTATGCAAAAATGTCGAATGAGTAAGAACAAAGGGGCCAGTAATAAATTTCACCAATGGGGGTCGAATACCGAAAATTAGATTATGTATTCTTGCATCATAATTTGACTATACGCTACTATTTAAAATTTGTGGGTTGATTAATTACATATTATGACTTATATGAGAAGACATCATTAATTTTCTAACTCAAAATTTAGGAATAACCTTTGTTGACAAACTAATATATTGGAACATATCCAAATACTTTATTAATTCTCTACAATAATTCTTATTTAGACAAATAAATAAATTTCTAATTTCAGAAAATAAATAATTTAACTTAATCTTAGTTGTAGAGTTTCTCATCAAGATCTCGCACGAGGCTTGTAAGACCAAGCACGCAAATATTTTAAGATATGTGTATAATATGCTTGAAATAATGTATAAGTCTTTAAAATCTCATAATTTATAGATAAAATCAACATGCATGTAATTCAAAGTTAAGAAAGATAATAAGAAGTTACATGCATGCAAATTTAGACAAGATGTAATTAAAATATTTTTAAAATCTCAACAATAATTGAAAAAAATAGCTAAAATAGACTTGCCCTAAATTGAATTTACCAAAATCTTGTGTGAAATCACTTCAAGTTTATTTTCCCGTTCTTCATCTCTTCTTTTTTCCCTCTCTCTCTCTCTCTCTCTTCTTTTTTAGAAAATTCAGAAAAATAAATTGAAAATGTTTGGTGGTCTTTATATGCGGACTGGCCTACATGCGTTAGTTATGCATGAGTCAATGGTGAAGCTAAAATTGGCCTACACACATGCTCATCAATCACACTTCAAACTCTAAGCTATTGGAACAAACACGTATGAGTGTTCTCCATGTGCATAACAAATATGGAGATATTGCCTTAAACATGTTCATGTAGACTCTTGCGTCCTTCAAGCATCCTCTAAAATTACTAAATATTTAGTTTGTCACCCAAACCTTCAATTATCATAGACAGTTCACTTAATTTAATTAATTCTTAATATTATAAATTATATTTTTGTATTTGAGTGTTAGAGGTTCCTCACAATTCTGTGGTTCACAACTGAAAATGCAACATTACATGATTCATAAATTTCTTTCGGTACATCTAAAAGTCGTAATTCATCATCGCTAAGTCACTTTATTCAGAATGACTTTGCAACTCTTTGATGAGTCAAAAGTATCTTTCGGTTTAATTTGGCCTGGAGTGTTTTTGGCTGAATCTCAAACTGGATATTGTTTTGCTGAAAAAATTGGCAGAAATTGTACTATATTTGGAATGGAAGTTTAATTTTCAAGTGCCTTTCTTACATCTCATAAAATTGAACATATCCGAAAATCACCTCATGGTTTTTTGCGGGATTAAAGACAGCCGATAAAGATGGATTTTTCTCCCTGTTCATCAATTTCTCTCTATACTGGGAAGGATTAAGTGAATATGCAACACAGCCGAAAACTCTGAAGCTTTTGGCGTCTTGCATATGTGTAAGGCAGGCTTGACAAAAGGTTTTGTTGGGGACCCTTTTCGAGAGGACTAATGAGGGAAGAGACAAGATTCCAATCAATGATGCATGGGAATTTTCTCATTCTGATTCCATCTTCAATGAAGAAAAGGCTTCATTTATATAGGCCTGCGTTGTATGGTGTGCAGCAAAATACAAAAAGAAGCAAGTCCCTGTAGATAGAAAATATTGTAGGACATGGTGACGTGTACTTGACTACAAGCTCTAATACAAAATTGACTTTAAGGCATGTTCGACACATTTCGGACATCAGGATTAATCTTATATCAACTAGAAGACTTAATGATATAGGTATTTCAATACTTTTTAGGACCCATGGAAGCTCACTAATGTGTCACTAGTGATAGCATGCAATAAGAAATTGTTAAATTTATATATGTTAAAAGCTTTGATATCTAACAGTGACGTTAGTGTGGCTAATGGAGGTGAATCATTTAAGTTGTAACAAAAATGGCCTAACCACATGATTGAGAACGGGTTGAATTGTTTTACAAACAGCAGCATTCTTTTAGAAGTAAAGAGGCCAAATTGAAGATTTGCTTACACTTTAAAGCGAGGAAACAAGAGTAAGATTCCTTTCATGAAACTCGTGCACAAATATGGTAGGCCTTTTTTGAGCTTGTGCATATTAACATATGCGGCCCAATAAAGCTAAAAATTCTTGATAATGCACTCTACTTCATTAATTTCATTCGCAAATGTTTGAAAAAATTGTTGGTGTGTCCCTTAAAATCAAAGAATCAAGCCTTTGAAATTTTCAAACAATTTCATACCTTGATCGAAAGACAAATGAGAAAAAATTAAAATGTATCCGTAGTGATAATGAAGAAGAATACCTTAGAACCTTTAATGCATATTTTAGCTTACAAGGCATCCAACATCAAAAGATTTTACCCAAGGCACCACAATTGAATGTAGAGGCCAAAAGAATAATTGAGATGATGGTTGTGAGTATAATATATTCTACTAGAAGTGCCTTGTACACTTTGGGGGAAGCATTAAATATTGTGGCCCACATTATCTGTCTTTTGTCAGGCGTTCCGTTGAATGGGGATATTCCTAACAATAAGTTAGGAGGTTACTTATTATAATATTTTAAATTTTTATCCGATTTAATTGTGATTATTTATTATTTTTGGGTAATATAGATGTAATAAAAATTAATTAAATATTATGAGATTTTGAAAAATGATCAAAATTGTAGAGAGGCATCAGGAGTGCATCCGTATTGTTGTCAGAATACTAATTTAGATTTTGGAATAAAAGAAACGTAAAAAGAAAAAAATATAATATATATATATATATCAAAACAAAAAGAAACAGGAGGGTGTGAGAGGAAGGAGAAGTCTCGAGCCAAAGGAGGAGCTGCCGCTGTCGCCGGAGAAGATGGATGAAATTGAAGCAAGTAAATCCTTCTATTCTTTTAGTAGATGTTGATTTTGAGGTTGCATGTATCGGTTTTGGAAAACATTGGGTGAATTAGGAAAAAATGGGCTAGAGAGGCGGCGTGCGCGGCGAAGGGTTGCGCGAAGGAGAAACGATTGTGCCGACGGCGAGGAGATGACGTCGAGAAGGCTAGTGATGGTCGTACGAGGTGGCTTAGGCAACGATGGTCACGAGTGAGGCAGGCTCGTGTGAGATAGAGAGGGGCAGTACGTAGGATTGTCGTTGGCAGCCAAGAGAGGTGCCGGTGGTAGCAGCGGTGCGTGAGTGGTCGGCAGTGATCGGATGCGGCGTGCACAAAGTCGAGCGGCACCGGAGGCAGTGGAGCAGGAGAGAGAGCAATCTGGTAGAGAGAGAAAGGCACGATAGGAGAGTGAAACGTGTTGTTAGGGTATTTTGGGCTATTCCTTCATCCAATCTGTAGGGTATAAGGTTAAGGCAAGTGCACCAATATACTTTTCTTTCCCTTGTTGCATTTTTTATTCCATTTCTTTCGGGTGTCATTGTTTCGATACCCGTCCGAGTATATATTTTGTAATACCCACGATTTGAAGACTGTATGCGGTATTTCGTCCACAGAAACTGTGTTGTACCATATTTTCTGTGAAAAATCTGGTAGAATTTTCTCTAAAATACGGACGTCGATCAAATACAAAACCTGTATCACAGCCCTGTACAAAATATATACAAACACCACTCTTCCAAAAATCCATCACAAACATCTCCGATCAACCAAAAAACCCAACTAGTACGAGTTCCAGCATCCAGACAACTACAACAATCACATAGGATCCAAAATCTACCACAATTAATAATATGTGGCACCGACGTCATAACTCTAGTATGACGACGGTTTAGACAAGATGCCATTAGGTATATTTTTAAACCATATAAACCTGCGGAAGCAATTAAATCCAATAAATACAGCAAAAGCTAACTACATGTACAATATCATCATTGCCATTAAACATGATCATCAAATTAATACAAGGGCTCCAAAATGTATAATTTCATAAACTAAGACTTCAAGCTATCCTCTAGCAACCCTGAGTCTCCGACTAACAATCCTCTACTTCGCTCGATCAGGTGTAGGCCTGTGCTACTTTGAAGATAAGAAGTAATGATGAGTTAAAAGCCCAATAAGTGCAATATATATAACAAGGACATACATAATTTCATCTTTGAAACATAAGAATGCATATATGAAAGACAAATGTGCATATAATATTTAATTCATGATTTTAGGGAGGAATGCTTTCATGATTCGTTCCATATTTCCTTGGTTCATTTCATTATCATTTTCTTAATTATCTATTCATTACTGAAAGCTTATTTCATTGAGGGATCAAAATCAGTAAGCCTTACTGACAAAGGAGCGATCGGTCATGACTTGAATTGTGTTCACTGTACACAATCCAAGGCCAGAGTCCTCCTATTCTCGACCCAGAGGGGGCGGTCTACATATCTTCCCTATAGACGCAGCCGATTAGCCACTTCGGCCCAACTGCAAGTGATTCCAGAATAGGCAATGACCGTCCATTACGGACGGTCTAAAACATGTCAAGGAATTTCACCCGTTTAAAAACACGACTAGTATACAATGACAGAGTAATCCTAGAGTTCCCACTACGATATTCTTGGCATGTCAAAGTTTGTTAACCATAATTCTTGGTCCAAGTTTTTAATTCCTTATTCCATCAGGGAATTCTATTCTTAAGCGCCAAAGCAAATTCCTTCATTCTCACTCTACTGGAGAACATTTCATAAATCAAATAGATAATTATTCCGTAGAACAATTCAGAAGTCCATCACTTAATTACAGAATTTTCTTTATCATCATATTTCCTATTCATAAGCATATTTTCATATTCTTTGTGAGTTTAGGTCCTCACGTGTTCATAGATCATACCACATGACCTTAGGTCTCCTAGTGTTCATAGTTCATCCGTAATATTTCTCACAGTTTAGGAGGATTAAGAAATCCCTTTTTGATTATGCCAGACAGAATTGTTAAAGCTTTCGATCATTAATTCTTTCATAAATGGATCATAACATGATTCTTGGAACATTCAAATCATTAGATTCACGATACGTACATAGTTCATCATGCGATTAAAACAATTAGGAAATTCTTACTATAATGTATTTTTCATGTCCTTGGAGCTTCCGAACGACAAGTTCCTCTGCAATTTCATGCATCATAATTTTCGGAGGTAAAATCATGCATCTTTACAACTAATTTTGATAAAGATCAAGGGGGCATGGGCTAAGGTTTCAGAGAGCACAAAACCCTACAAAACTATCAATTTGGACACCCAAATGATATAATAACTTATTCATGATGCGGGCAATAACATCCTCGAGCAAATGTATCCATAAATCCCAATTTAATCGGTTAATTTCCTCCGGTCCGTGGGTTTAGGATTCCTTGTCTGAAAATGGGTCTAAACTATAAATTTGGGCATGAAATTCACACAATTACTAGGCCATGTCATGGGTAACAAATATCTAAGGCCAATTCATGCATAAAATCTAAAATAATTGATCAAATGTGGTTTGAACATATCCTAGGGTTCCGACGAATGGGTTTTTATATACATCCCCAAATCGGATACCCAATTGTTAAAATAGCATATCTAGGTTATGGGTAATGATAATCTAATCCCAATTTAAGCAAAAGTCCCAAATTTTCATGGGTATAGAGGTCCCAGGCGTGGGTGACCAGTGCCACACGAGAGTTACGGTTTTCGGAGAGCAAAATACTACTCAAAACTTGATATTCGGGCATAAAATTAATACATTATCATTTTTAGGTTATGGACTACACAAAATATAAATTTATTTGGGTATCGGAGCGAGAATACTAAAAAACAATAAAATAAAAGTGCATGAAATGAAAGATGAGAGTATGAGTGCACTTACTTCGACCCGATCTACCACTTTTTCAACTAACTCGAGCTCAGATTCAGACTCATAGGGCTTCATTCTCCCCCTTCTCTCTCTTCTCCCTCCCTTCCTCTCTCTTTCTTCCTGGATGTAGCAAAAATTGCCCCACAGAAAGTAGCTCGGGCTTTTAAAATGAACCAGTGCTCGAGCCGGTAGCTAGTGCAATTCAGGAGCACTAGCTACTTGAAATGGCGCTTGCCCCGGGTGCTCATGTAATATCCCAGATTTTATTCGAAATAATTTAATATTAATTATGATTTTGGATAATTTAGACGTGGTAAAATTAATTAAATATTAAAAAAATTTAAATTATATTTGGATCAGTTGAGTTGGCACCCGAGGTGCGCCTGTGCTATCGCCTGAATATCGACTTGGATTTTGAAATAAAAGAAAATTTAATATATATATATATGAAAAACAAAAAAAATAAAAATCAGAGGATAAGATCGGGGGCAGTAGGGTTTCGTGGGAAGTGGGAAAGAAGGAGAGGGAGGAAGGAGAGGAGATAGGCGTGTGGGTCATCGCCGGCGACCGTCCTTGGTGGTAGTGGCGTTGTCAGCGGTGGCGGTGGTGGTGGCAGCAACAACACAGGAGTGAGTTATGCATGGTAGAGAGGTGTTGTGTGAGAGGGGGAGGCACAACGAAGAGAGAGATGGCTCGCCGGGGAAGGAAGCGGCGGCGATGGTGGTCGCCGGGAAGGCCAGGGACGGCCATGCAAGGCAGCAATGATTGTGGTAGGTGGCAACACAGGGGTGGAGCACGTCAGCAGAGGGCCGCTCACGGAGGAGAGAGAGAGCACGATAGAGGAGAGAGAACTGCTTGATCGGGTATTCGGAATATCTTTTCTTTAGATCTGTAAAGTATATGATCCAGGCAAGTATCTGTAAAATCTCTCTTTGGTCTGATTTAATAACTAATAATTTTTTAATACTATTTAAAATTTTTACTAATATGTATGTATTTTTTATATACCAGATTTATTTATCTTAGATATGCATGTGTAGTTCATTGGCTAATTTTGGGGGTTTTGGATATGGGTTTTATGCTTTTGGAAATTTAATATTTTTTTGAAAGTTTGAATAATTTATCGAATACTATATATATTTATATCAGTATCTGTATATGAAATGTGCACGAAATTTACATAGGCCGTGCATTTTCATATGCATGTGTCGGGTTGTGGTCACTATATTTGGACTTAGATATTGGAAATTCTGTCCAGTTTCGGACGAAAAGATTTGTTTAGAAATTCCTTTCCGCCGACAGGAAAGGCTTGGAGTAGTGACCCTTCCTATTTGGATAATTTAACTTTGCCTTACAATATCTTCAAACGTCCTAATATATCTGACAAGCTTGAGAATTGTATCCAAAGTCACGGGTGGAAAAATATAATGAGCAACCTTATCTACGGGTACAGAGAACATGGATTTCAGCCTAAGATTACCGGGATTACGTGTAACCCTTCCTCAAACTAGCCTTTAAATTATCAAAATTTAAATTTGATGTATTAGTTGT
>JAOVVI020000328.1:0-34377 GCA_028571085.2 Nepenthes alata
TCAGAGTATGTTGAGACCTTGGTAGATGATATCCGAGATCGTTATTATTGTTAGCGTTTTTGATTATATCACTTGCTGGGCTTTGGCTCACCCTTGTGTTTTCTTGGGTCCAGATTGAGTAGACAGCATCTAGCGTGGAGGAAACACATCGGTGTTGCAGGAAGAAGTTTCGATAGAGGAGAAGGTTCTAGTAGACGGTTGAGGAGTTTAAGTTGGCATGGAGATTTATATATTTTCTTTTATTGAGTTTATTTCTTCTTTAATATGTCTTTATGAATAATGGATGAATTATCATGATGTAGTTAAATATCAAAAGAATTGAAATGATTTGAATTATAGAATGGTTATATTTTGGTTAAAGTTAAAATTTTAGTCCGCGTGAGCGGCTTGAGCCATGTGTTTGAGTATTTAGGCTTGGGTCGCCACAATGGGCCAATCTAAAGTCAAGCCCATCCATCACCCAAGTCCCGTGAAGACTGAAGCCCAGACGGCCATGCAGTAGGCCCAACCACAGCTGACATATAATGGGCCAACGGAGATAGAGACCGGTCATATCTAACAGGCAACCTCCTGCGGCACCACCAATTATAGTAAGAAAACTCACCAACACAACGGCGACAGCTTGACCATCACAAGGGGCGCCGACATGGCAAGCGCCTGCCACTGGTGGCTATAGTCAATACTCAGAGGGGACAGCCCCACTTACCTACAGGCAGTAGAAAGAACGTTGCCATTGCTAGGTCGCTGCCACCACCAATGTAGCTCGATGAATCACCCGTTGGAAAAGTCTGGTAAATATCAGCAAAGACCACAATTGATCACACTACCACCGCAAAATGACAACTGACACTGATCGCTTCAATCAACGACTAACAGCTTGTGAATCTTGACGCGATAGTTGTCCAGCCTTGGTGCCAAAGCCACATCGATCCATCATCCACAAATATCCCTTCTCTACCGCCGGAGAAAGAAGGAAGAGAAGAGATCCAAGATGCAATTTAGGGAGAAACCAAGGAGGTGACCCAAGAGGCAACCCAAGAAACAATCCTGATAGAGAGTATTCCCAGGCTCTCTCTCTCTCTTGTAAAGCTGCTCCTTGTCAAGTGCATCGTCGAAGTCCAGCCCTCTGACATTCACCAAGCCGCTCCCCGTTGAGCACACCACCGGATTCTAACTCTCTGCCACTCTATAAGACGCTCCTCATTGAGTGCACCATCGAAGCCATGCCCTTCGAAACTAATCACCTTCTCCCACATATGTACATTCATGTATTCTCTTACATTTTTACATCTTTCTATCCGTTGAGAAGAATTTTTGACTTGAGTGTCAGAAGATAAACTGGGTAGTGAGTTCCACCAATCTTCTGACCATATTTTTTGTTGTGTTACACAAGACCTAGGTTTTCAAAGACGGTGATTAAACCCACATCAATTTAACCTGATGCAGGAGATCAAATGGTGCCCTAATCCATACTACAACCCGAATCTAGGGATACATTATTGATGCTATCTGTAAAAAATGACTTAAAAGTCCAACCACTACACTCGTAAATAGAACATGGTTAACACCAAGGTACACGCCAGTGTGCCGGCTAGGGATACCGTCTCCCAAAGCGACGACCCCTCAGTGGGAAGCCACATGGGCAGAGGGCCTGAACTTGACGTATGTGCACTCACTGCCCAAATGGTAGATTTGTTTAAGATGCTCCAGACGGTCAACGTGTGTTTGGATGAGCAACAGTGGGGGGCTTATGCATCCATCACACAAGCTTTGACCTCAAAGCGAAGGAACCGAGCAAAGAGGCACCGGGCCGAGAAGACCCTGCAGCCTCGACCAACAGGGTCCGATGGTGGCCGAAGGGCCAACTTAGTCACAGGGTGCAAAGGGACAACCCGGAGCGGCTGAATCCCTGCTACTCCCCTAGCGATAGGAGGCCCTTGGCCCAAGGAAAAACCTCTTGTAGTACACAACTACCATGGGTTGGTGGTTGTCAAGACCCACATCCATCTCCCAACCATTCGGAGTTGAGTATTTTCCTTAATTCCAAGAGGATTGCGTCCTCCCCTGGTTGGAGGAAATGATGGAGAAGATCTGGTAGCACGTGTTCATAGGATACGCCGGTAGATGCTCCACAGATCTGAGGAGATTCCCATTCACAATGGAGATCTGGATGTGGCTGCTCCCCCACAAATTCAAGATACTAGCCTTAGAACCTTACTACGGGTGTTCTGACCCGATGGACCACTTAGACTACTTTCGTACTCTGCTCAGCCTTAGGGCCTGGGCGAAGATGCAATATGCCAATGCTTTCCTCTAACCCTCAAGGGGGATGCATGCACCTGGTTCTACATCCTTCAACCAAACTCCATTCGGCCGTTCAAGGCACTCGCCGATTGCTTCCTATCTCAATTTGCTTCTAGCTGGTGGTAGGATAAGTAGCTGTGACACCACCTCTGCCTCCAACATAAGTGAGGTGAAAGCTTGAAATGCTTCCTAGCTCAGTTCACTGCTAAGGCTCGACAGATATCTTGGCTCACCGAAGAGGTAAAGATCAGTGCCTTCGTCGCTATTCTGGAGTCTGACGACTTTTTCAAACACCTAGCCCACTAGAACCCTCAAACCTTTTGATAGGTTGAGACCATCGCCCGTGCCTATATAGCGGTGAAGGAGGCCAGCGAAGTAAAATGGACAGTGTGTCAACTGACCCCCAGAGGAACAAGTGAACAAGAAGAGGAGTTGAGACGACAATCACTTCCAGACCCCTTGAAAGTAGCTGGGGGTAGAACCTAGTGTCCGGAAGGCATTCGGGCCCTCTAACCTGATTCCTCTAAATGACAGTTGTACCAACATCATGATATAAATTTAGGATAAGAAGTTCTTTAAATGGCGGAAGGCGCTGAAAAACTCAGAGGGAGGAGACTAGTCAAAATGCTACCACTTCCAACAATTTTGGGGTCATAGCACCGAACACTTCCGGACGTTATAGAAGGATATTGAGGACCTGGTCTACAAAGGTCACCTCACTAGGTTCCTTCGGAACCCAAGGTAAGCCACCGAGAGAGTAGATAAAGACCGATAAGAGTAACTGAGGAATTGAGCTACAGTTGGGGTCATCAACATGGTGACAATCAAGCTAGCCAAGGGAAGCACGTCGGGCCATCTAGAGACAGCTTCCAATAGCAAGAAGCTAAGGGTATGGATTAGGAATGATGTATTAGTTTTAGTGATAATGATATGGCTCGTAATAATCGCCTACTCTACCCTCTAATTGTATCAACGCTCATTTTGGATGGTACAATTGATTACCGACTAAAATGAGTATTTATTGATAACATAAGTACTTGAAATTTGCCCTACCTCAATACTTCAAACTTGAATTGAAAAAGAGTCAGATGAAGCCGACCGAGGGACCCCTGTACGAGCTGAACAATGAGTCAGTGCCCATCTAGGGTGCTGTCTAACTGGAGGTCTTGTTGGCAGCTCACCCTTGGATGGCCCCTAGGATGCTCACATTTCTAGTGGTGGACCTCCCCGTAGTCTATACTGCCATCTTGGGATGACTTTGCCTGATTGCCTTTAGGGCAGTGATGCTGATCCCCTACCAGAAGATGAAGTTCCTGACCCCGTACGATGTTGGAGAGGTCCTACGTGACCAGATAACCAGCAAGACATGCTACATATTCTAGATCACTATGGTGACCCTCAGCCATCCGATCAAATACCTTTACTTCTGTGACGATACCACCCTACTACATGCTTAATCAGGTGAGTTGATCGACCAAGTCCCTTTGGACCCCAGTGAGCCTAAGAAGTGTGTGTAAATTGAAAGCTCCCTATCGAGTCCCCTCCATGACCAGCTCATAACCTTCCTCGAGTAGAATTTTGACGTCTTCGCATGGACTCCGGCTAACATGATAGGGATACTGGCAGAAGTAATAATCCATAAATTGGGTATCAATCCTAATCATAAACCTGTTTAGCAAAAGCGCAGGAACCACTCGATTGAGAAATTAATCACCTTTCGTAAGGAAGTGAAGAAGTTGCTTGACGAGGGGCTCATCAGGGAAGTCCAATATCCAAACTGGTTGTCAAACATCATCCTCGTCAAAAAGAGTAATAGGAAATAACGGATATGCATCGATTTCATAGACGTAAATAAGGCATGCCCCAAGGATAGCTTCCCATTACTGAGGATCGACCTACTGGTGGACTCTACGTCCGACCACGAGCTGCTCAACTTCATGAATGCCTATTCGGGTTATAACCAAATCAGAATGAGTCCAAAAGACAAAGAGCGCACTTCTTTTATCACCGACTAGGGCACCTACTATTACAAGGTTATACTCTTTGATCTGAAGAATGCCGGGGCTACCTACCAACGGCTCGTGAACAAGATGTTTGAAGCCTAAATCGGTTAGAACATAGAGGTGCACGTGGGCAACATACTCATCAAAAGCAAAGTCACCGATAACCATGTTTGCGACCAGGGTGACACTTTCGAAATCCTTTGGGCACACTAGACGACACTAAACCTAGCCAAGTGCGCATTCGGTATGACGTCCGGGCAGTTCTTGGGCTTCAACATCTCTTAGCAGAGAATCAAGATAAACCCCAAGAAGATAAAGGCTATCCTCAACATGAGTTCGCCCTTGGACAATGAAGGAGGTCCAGAAACTCACCGGAAGGCTTTCTATCCTCTGTCGATTCCTGGCAAAATCGACAAAGAAGTATCTATCGTTCTTCAAAGTTTTGAGAGGGAATAAGGCAACCAGCTTCTAGTGGATGGCCGAGTGCAAAGCAGCTTTCCAAAAACTTAAGGAGTACTTATCCAATCCTCCTCTCCTAACTTTGTCTCAAGAGTGTGAAGAGTTGTATTTGTACCTGATGGTCTCCAACATGGCGCTGCGTTCGGTCCTCATCCGTCAACAGTCTAGGGTACAACGGCCAGTGTACTACCATAATAAGGTTCTGACGGACACCGAGACCCATTAGCTGCATGTCGAAAGTATCGCTCTAGCCCTCATCTACTTTTCTAGGAAGCTGTGACTGTACTTCAAAGTGCACAAGATCATTGTCCTAACCGATTAGCCACTAAAAGGGATATTATAGAAGCAGAACACATCGGACGACAGATCAAATGGGCCATTAAATTGAGCTAGTTCGATGTGGAGTTCTAACTACGGTCGGCCATGAAGGGCTAGACCTTCGTGGACTTCATCATTGAGATGGTGACCCTAGTTCCAGACTCCCTCAACCTCGCTGAAGATGCCAATTAGCTAGGAATTCCGACTTGGACCTTGCATGTCAATGGGTCATCGATGCAGATTGGCAACAGAGTAGGCGTGGTTTTGATGACTCTGGATGGGTCGGAGATAAAATACTCAATGACCCTTGGATTCCCAACCACCAACAATATCCCTAAGTATGAGGCACTACTTGTCAGACACCGATCAGCAAAGGAATGCTCGACTAGATCCCTAGTTGTCTATAGCGATTCCGAGTTTGTCATCAATAAAATCCTAGTGAACTTCGAGACGTCGAACCCTCTACCCAGGAAGTACCTCGGTAGAGTGAGGGGGTTGACTTAGATGTTTTGCAAAGTCGAAATAGTCCACAGCTCCTGAGAGAACTGGAAGGCGGACCAGCTGGCAAAGGTGGCAGCAACGGGGAAGTTGGAACAGTACGCGAGCGACATATGGGAAGTCCTTTCCATCGCAACCATTGACGACCCCAAGCGTGAAGTGCTGCAAGTGGCCGATGACGATAATTGGATGACCCCGTACAGGAGGTACCTAACCAACTACACCCTACCCGAAAGCCTGGAGGCGGCCAAGTGCGTGAAGAAGACAGCAAGCTTGTAAGGCCTGAGATATTTCGATCAAACAAATCATAATTAATCAAATAAAAGTGAAATTGAGGTCAAAGGATATAGAGGAATTTAGATTGAAGGGTCCAATATTATGAAACTACTAACCGTTAAAATTAAAATATGTGAATTTAGAGATTTCCATAGGTTCAAGAATTTTGACAAGACTTAAGTTTCATAACGATGAAAATTAAGCTAATTATGTTATTAACTCAGAAGCCAGAGGTTCATCCTAGGACACAATGGTAACACGAAAAATTATCCGATGGATCTGGTTAATAACCGATCTAATTACAGTTAATAAAAGGACAGCCCAACTATCGAAATTCTAACTGGTTGTCAACCAAATTGATTATGGGATAACAAAAGGTTAGCTCGGATGCTAAATTTTCAATCGATAGTAACCAAATTAATTTCGATTGACAAAAAGATAGCCTGCCATTGAATTTTCATCTAATTAGTAATCGAATTCAGCTCGGCTGATTAAATATAACACAAATCAAATTAATTAAGTAACATTTAATATACTTCAGCATACCACACACATGGCAGCATGCTGCATCACTTAAGCAGCAGTAGGATAACATCAAAATTCATCTGAATTTTTAATAATTCAGCAAGAGCACAATCCGCATACGGCACAAGACTTCAACACACACATGGCATGAAAAATTCAGCTGTCACATCAGCTCCACTTCAGCTGAATATTCAAATAATTCAGCAAGAAGAGAACAGCTCCAAACGGCAGCCATGTATCAGCAACTTGGCACACACACAGAGGCTAATTTAAGGGAAATAAGGGAGAATGGAAACGTGGCACACTGGAGGCTTAAAAGTAGCAAAATTCAGCAAGGAGGAGGCTGCCACACGGCAGCAGCACCTCAACAAACATCAGCAGATAAAATAAAATAATGCAGCATTATAAATTCCAAATATTTTGTAGGAAAAGCAACACATGGCACAAGGAACTAGCACACACACACGGCAGCCTCAGTGGAAGCAGCAGCAAGCTTCCAAAGAGTTGATAATTCAGCATCAACACGGCATAATAACTCAGCTGCCACATGGCAGCTCCACTACAATTCAGCAAGAGAACAATACACACATGGCACAAGTATTTGGCTTACACACAGCAGTATATGGCAGCAACACATGGCAACATCATAGGCAACAAATACATGGGAAGAAAAGAGAAAGACAGAAAACATGAACCGTGGCAGGAAAAGGGAAGGGAAGAAGCTGATGTGTTATGATAAATTCAGGAGTTTTTATATATAAAATCAGTGGAGAAAAATTAAGGAAGAGAGGAAGAAAATAAAGGAAAGAGGAAGAAGAGACGTAGAACGGGGAAGCAGAAGGGGATGAACCAAAAGTAAGAGAAGTGAAACTAAATTTTGGGCAAGTGTATTTTATTTCATTCTTTCTATTGTTGCTGATTTTTTTGAATTCTTCTTAAGTATTGTTGCTCCAATACTTACATTACTCATTATTTTTATCATATCATCATTTTTGCATAAGAAATGAAGCAGTGGAAAGAGCCGGAACACCAGCTTGATCAAAAATAAAAGTTGAGCACCTTACTGTGAATCAGCTGAACCGGCTATCATCCGACCACCATACTGGCCCCAAATTATTTTCCTACTAGCTAAGTCTCTTACTGTTGTTGTGTAAATTCGGCTCATGAAAATAGATTGAACCGGCCACTAAACTAGATTCCCAAATAAGCAGTAGGACGAACCACTGCATCCTTGCTGATGCTAATGCTGAATTTGGCAATTTGAAAAAAGCAGACTAAACCGGCTCTCAAATTGGCTAAACAGACAGCCAAACCGGCCAAACCCTCAAGGGCTAAGATTGAAGTGTCAACTTGTGAAACAATTGCCAAAAATACCTTGAACCAGTCATTGAACCGGGCTCCTAAATAGGAACAGAATCAGTTGGACAGCAGCCATGCTGATGCTAAAATTGCAGCCCATAAATCGGCCATGAATTGGCCTCTAAACCGGCTGAAATAACAGCAATATAAGCCTAAGTGTCTTGAGGTGATGTTGAAGGGTCAACCCTTAAATTTGGACCCGAACCGGCCACTGAACAAGACCCCTAAAAAGCAGCAAATCCCGCTAACAGCCTCAAATCGGCTGAACCAGCAGCCTTATTAGCCCAAATATATTGTGGTGATGTTAAAGTGTTAACCCGTAAAATTGGACCTGAATTAGCCACTGAACCGAGCCTCTAATTAGTAACCAAATTGGCCCCAATATCCATAATGATGCTGAATCTAACAGCTTAGGAAATTAGATTGAATCGGGCCTTGAACCGGCAAAATCGGCAGCCGAGTAGGCCAAAGCATCATGTACTAGGACTAAATTATTCATCTATGAACCGGTTTCCAAGGATACCCCGAATTGACCACTGAATCGGGCCCCTAAATCGCCATTGAACCAACTAAAAGCATCCATGTTGATGCTGAATTTGTAGCTTCGGAACCAGCCTTAAATCGGGCCCAAAATTAACTGAACCGGGAGCCATATTAGCCTAAATATCTTGAGATGATGTTGAAATATCAACTTGTAAAATTTGCCTCATATTGGCCACTAAACTGGGCTGGAAACTAGCAGCTAAACCGGCCCAACTTATGCTGAATTTTTCAGCTCATGGAAATCCTTTGACCCATTGAACCGATTCATTAAAGCAGGATGTTAATGATGAAATTTAGTGGTAAAAATTAGTATGGACCAATCTTTGAACCGGCCGTTAAATCGACCATGAACTGGTAGTCGAATTATCAAGAAATTATGCTAAAGTTGTACTAGAAAAACTAACCGAGCTGGCCCCAAAAAAACTACCGAACTAGTAACCAAATCAATCGAATACACCATATGTTAAATCTAAATTTTTAATATATGTAAAATTTTAAACTTAAAGCTACTAAACAAATCAATGCATTTGATTTTTTTACCACTTTACCACTCACGGTTTATTACTAATTATCACATTTTATAGTTTGTATATTTGATATTATGAAAAGTTTATATAGAAACTTTGTAAGTCTTAATAAATATGATTATTTTCTTCTAAAGTGAAGAACATTAATGAAAAATATTAAGAACAAGTATAGAAGTTTCCATAAGAGGTTTTGAAAAAGGTATCAAGAAGTTAGACTAAGAAAATTATTACAGAGGGTAATATTTTCTAACATGTCTTATAATATTGTAGTGAAAATCAAGGAATTGCCCCTAGCGCCGTGAAAGAATAAAGGTAGCTTTAGGCCTCGTTTATCGGGATATAATAGGTATGTACCATCCACCTTGGGGTGTAAAAAGAGGTTAAGGTCTTAGATTTTGTAGACTGAATATAATCCTTTCCTTCATTAATCTCTTCGTTAACTGGTAAGGCTTATTAGCCCTGATCCCTAATGATAAATGATAAACAAGATTCAGTATATTATTTAAGAAAAGAAAAAAGTTAAAGAAGTTCATGTATATTTTATATAATTTATATTCTTTTGATGAATATATTTCTATTTTAAGTATAAATATGCATGTCTTTATTATATATACTTTACTGAGTATTTAGCTCATTCTCTTACTGTTTTTTGTAACCCTTTAGATGGCGAGAACGAGTTGATATCTTGTGAACAGGATTGAAGCTAGAAGTTGTTAAGGCTCGAATGATGATAGATTTTAATGTAATATAGTGGATAATTTGATATCATGACATTACATACTCACCTTGCAATGAAATGAATGCAATTTTGACAATAATCATTAGTTATGCTTCTGTAAATTTTTATGGTCATTATTTATACTTCTACAAATTTTTTTATGGTAAAGATTTTGGTACCTAGTAGCATCTCTGAAGAATCCAATGTCGTATTCTATTCGTACGGGGTTGGAGCCACTTATATGGCAATCATATAGATTCTGTGTATAATAATTATATATTTTGTAGACCTATATATAATATGATATATCATTATGTGTAAATAAGGACGTGGAACGTCACAAGGTTAGTACACTGTCATGGATGGGAGGCTATACCACCATGGGTACTCAACACCCTACATGAGGTACTTCCTGCCAGAAGAGGTTGATTATGCGCTGGGTGAGGTACACCTATGTATCTGCAGGTCATATGTTAGAGGTAAAAATCTAGCCTTCAAGATCATGTGGCAAGGATTCTACTGGCCCTCGATGAAGCACGATGCCATGGATTTCATGAAGAAATGCGAGAATTGCAAGATCATGGGAACATGACTCATTAACCACATACGAAGCTAGATTCCCTTCAATCACCTTAGCCGTTCACATAGTGGGGGTTTGACATACTCGGCCCTTTGCCCATAGCATCTAAGTAGAGGAAGTTTGTCATAGTGGGTATCAACTACTTTACTAAGTGGGTCGAAGCATCCGCATTAGCATAGATCATTGAATAGAACGCGATGGAGTTCGTTCGCTAGAGCATCATGCCAGTTTAGGATTCCTCAGGTCATAGTGACTAACAACATAACCCAATTCACTGGTGAGCGGTTTACCAGGTATTTTACGAGCCTACAGATAAGGTTGGTCCACACTTTCATCACCTACCCGCAAGTTAATGGGCAAGTAGAAGTGGTAAATCGTACATTGCTACATGGGCTGAAGACAAAGTTAAAGGATGCTAGGGGCTCTTGGGCAGACGAGTTGACATCTATCCCACGGTTATACAGGATGACCCCGAGGGAGCCAACCCAAGAGAAACCCTTCAGCCTATGTTATGGGACTAAAGTAGTTATCCCAGTAAAGGTCGGACTCCCCAACCTTCGGGTCTAATGCTTTGACCCACTTAACAACTTTCAAAGGTTCAGGGAGCATCTCGACTCGCACAAAGAAGTTTGAGACATAGCATGCCTACGAACGATAGTTTACCAGTAGCGGATCACATGGTACTATAATAAACAGGTGAAAGCCCGTCAGTACGAAGTGGGGAACCTAGTCCTATAGAATATAGAAGCAACAGGAAAGATTGCCAATAGAAAAAGCTCTCCCCCAACTAGCAAGGACGGTTCATTATCTAAGCCATCCTTCGAAGCATCACATACAAGCTACGCTCCCAAGACGGTAAGCTGGTCCCGAGGACTTGGACCGTTTCCTACCTCAAATGGTACTACTAATAAGCCTCAACCAGCAGGTCCCAAGGACTTGGAATGCCTCTCACCTCAAAAGGTACTACCAATATGCCTCAACCAAGCTCAGGTAAAGTAAACATACAGCATTCGGAGTGCTTGTAACATGTACCATATTCTCATTAATAAAATGAGTTTTTGTTCATATTTAATTACCCGTATGAATACTTGTTTGTTGTCTCATAAAATCGAATGACCTAAACTACCTCTAAGTCGGGTGAACGAAAGTTCATCCATAAGTTGACCTATAAATGGTTAAAAAGCCTCGATCCCATTACCAAGTGGCCCACTCAAGGTCAAATCCTGAACCTCGGTCCCAATATTGAGCGGCCAATGCATGGTCGAATTCTGAACCTTACTCCCGTTATCGAGCGGCCCACACATGGTCAAATTCTAAACCTTGGTCCCGCTAAGAAGCGGCCCATACGTAGTTGAACAGCTAGGGGGCTTGCCCCCATAGAGTCAAACCACCCCATCAAGTGGCCACTGAAACCTTAGGGGTCTTTCATAGCATGCTTACGGCAACTTCCTCCCAACGGAGAGAGTACCATCAATCAACGACAGTCAGCGCATTATGACCAGACACACAATAGCTACGATGCCCTCTAATAGGGTTGAGGGCCAATAATCGCATGCAAACGATCGCCTACGACACTGCCCGAACCCGGCAGTTGCGGCCATGAAACCCAATCAACCCTAGTGAGGCTCACTCACCAACGTGCAAGGATGTCCCGTCCATGGGAAAGAGCACCACTACAAAGAATCAAAGTGTTGCGACATTTTCCCAAGGGAATGAGCATGGTCGGGCGGATGTGGCCAACACAAGACCAGTGACGATAGTGACAATACTTAGTTTGCAAAGCAAAGAAGAAAAAGGAAAAGCAACTAAAGAAAAGCTCAGTATGCAAGCATAGACACTAGCAACAATGCTCTAAAAGGTCTACTTATTTCATTACAACAATCAAAATGTACAAAGTGGGCCATCGACCCAAGAAAAATACAAAATTAGCCTACTGCTTGGAGAAAGGACAATCCGGGGGCTTCCTTATGGATGAGACGAAGGCCTGCGACATCACTAGTAGAGCCTAATAGAACTGACCGTTGTCGAGCGCAGGCATTTCTCAGATGAAAGATCGAGATTGGAAAACCTGGGCCCACCAAATCCACTATGCACCAGCAAAGACGAATGACAGCCTAGTACCTACGGTCCAGAGCCCATCTGATCTCATTCGGGCTACGAGAGGTCCTGAGCTCGCCATTATGTCGAGGATCTCGTCCCAAAGGCAAGCACGACCCCCCTTCAACTTGCACAGCGAGTCCTTGAGGGAGGAAGTCTTCACTTGAGTCTTAGACAATTCGATTTGGCACAGGAGGCCTGCTCCACCACAGCTCTGAACTTCTCCGGGTCAACGTGGGACTGGGCCAAATGGTCGACAAAGGCAACTAGTTGGTGGACCCTCTCCTACAACTGCAAGTAGAAAATCAGTTAGTCGAGGGACAACAGAAGTAAATAAAGGAAACAAGGAGGAGCATGAGAAATACCTCAGCCAGAGATGGTCTCTCCGAGAGTAGATGACTCAATGCGAGCTCCTTCAGCACCAAGTCCTCGGCTTCAGAAGGCGGGAAACGAGGCGCTTTCACAGTCTCCACAGCATCCTCGGGCCCCTCTGCCTCCAAATTCCTGGCTCTGAGGGCTCAGGGTGAGGCTATTCAACGGCCTCCTTGGCACCCTCCTCAACAACTATAGTAGCAGGCCCAACCTCAATCTCCCCTCGTACTTCTGACTTCGAGGGTGCAGGACAAGGCCCTTGGCAGCCTCCACGGCCCTGGCCACCTTGACTGCCTCTAAAACTCCAAGCTTTGAAGAGTCAAAACGACGCACCTCAACAGTCTCCTTGGCCCCGATAGTCACATCAACCTCTATCATTCTTGTTCCCACCACCTCGTGGCCCTCATCAGGCTCCCCAGTTGGAACGCCAGCTATCCAGTCTTCACAAGGAGCCTCCTCAATTACAGTAGCAGGAAGGCATGGTATGGACTCCTCGTGCACGAAGACAATAGAAGTGGGAACACCATACTAGGATAAAGTTGGCGCATGGATTGGCTCATCCTCAGCACCCCCTGGTTGCTTATGCCCAATGCGAGAGGGTCAGAGGACTTACCTCCCTCTGCCAGCCCAACGGTCCCAGACGCCTGGCCCTATGAGGAAGCAAGGGCAGGAACTATCCTTCTCAAAGATCTCTCGGATGTTCGTAGTAATTCCAGCATAGCCTGATTGTCATCAGAAAAGGAGTCAGATGAGGTCTCCCGTCGCTTGGCAGCCCTGTCAAAAGGCTCCTAGATAACTTGCACTCCAGGCCTCCTCCTAGACGTGACAGGCAGCACTAGGGCTACGTCAATCCCCTCGAAGTGAGGCTCCCAGTAAACCCTAGCAAAGGCCTCCACGGTCAGCCAATGGTCTCTCCATGAGAAGGTATTAGTGTGTGCTAGAATGAGATTCGTCATCGGCTTCTCTCGAACCTTCTCCAATTTCCCACAGCGGTAAGGAGATAATCCCACACGTTACCCCACTCATTCAAGGGAGCCCACTTAGGAGGGACTGATAGACAAAAATATAGGTCCTTCCACTTCTCAGTTGAGTCCAAATTTGCCCCTCAGAAGTGGAACTCTAGGTGCGGGGACATTGAAATCTAGTTTGGCCCCTAGTTAAAGTGGAAGATCACCTTCACCGACTTAAGGGTGGACTTGCAGCTATAATAATGGGCAAAAATGCACAGAGACCAGGTACCAGATAGCATTGTGATGAAGCCTCACAATTATGACTCCCAAACCCATTAAGATCACATATAACTCCGGTGCAACTGGAAAATGAAGTCCCCCTTTAGATGGGACTCATAGATCATGATGTACACCTCCGATGGGAAGCACACTCTATCGTTTGTGGCTGATAGCTAAAACTCCATTGTACTTGGGATCTTCAACTGAGCAAACTGGGACTCAACGTCCTAGGCAGTGAGAACGGACCGAATCCTATCGACGTCCCTTAGAGCCATGAATGGAGAAGCAAGAAGAGATCACATAAACAAAGCGACTTGAATCGAAAAGGAATGGTGCGGGAAATGGCAAAGGCCCATGGTTTAAATAAACCTCCACTTAAACTGAAATGATGTCAAATGGGAGAGTTGAGGAGGCACGACCCATAATGACCACGACATGTCCCTCACCATGAAGGTGACTCAACATGTCAATCAAATGTCGCTAGTAATGATGGTCTGATAGACTCGAGACGGCCAACCGGTAGAATAATGCACAATTTCCAAAACCCCGATGCTCCCATTTCACAAAGTGGAAAACTAGTGGCACGCTACCTAGCAGGCCCAAGGTAGATCCGACCAGCCCTCTTCCTGACCTAGTGTTCGGGAAAGACCGCTACAAGTCTGGACTGCCAGAAGAGCAGGCCACCAGAGGTCCACGTGAACTAATTTGGTGGTTGACAACTAGCTGAGAACAATGCTCAAGCACCCGAAACACACACAACATGCGACAATAATCAAAATGGTTTAGCATGTTTCATTGAAAAATTTAGAGTATACATCCAAAGGTAACTATCGACCTCAAAATACAAGAAGGCAAAAAGAAGATCCTATTCATGCTACAGCCTACCAAGGTGACCATCTCGGGGTCTTGAACTACTTGGTAGCAAAAAGGGCTAGGATTCACCATTGAGTCAGGCATTCTAACACCAAAGGTCCACAAGCTCCCTCCTAGTCTCCCAAAGTTTGTCCTCAAGCGAGGCAATCACATCCTGGACCTAGGCATGGGCCTTGGCAAGCCCTTGCAGTCTTGCCTTGGACTCGGACAGGGCTTTGGTGAGATGGTTGATCCACTCCATGCCCCATTGCGCCTTCGTAGTGGCAACATCAACCCAACGTTCCAACTCATCCAACTGTGCATGTGTAGTCTCCTCGGCCACGCGGGATGCCCTCCGTGGCTATCAAACAGAAAAGAGTGGTCAACCAGAGACTACACTAGCAAAACATACAAGCAGAAATTTACACTACCTCCCAGAGAGATGAACATACATGGCGATAAGATCTGATTGACTCAAAACCAATAGCACCCCCAGAAGCCTTGGGGGCCCAAGAACCAAGGCCTCCGAACGGCACCCCTCCTTATCAGTCGCTGCACCCATCAAATCTTCTACTCTAACTCCCACCAACATCTCCTCGTTAGAGCTTGCCTCTTCGATAAAGGGCTCAGGTTTAGAGGAAGACGACGATCCTGCTGGCTATGCTGGTAGGTTGGGAACGTCAATAAAGCCCTCATCAGCCATTTAAAGACCAAAGCAGAAATCGGTCAGAAGGAAAGATGGCAAAACTTGGCACTGAAACGTTCACGGACGACAAGAGATGGGGGAAACAATTGAGAGCCAGCACTTAAATAGCCAGCACTCCCGCCAGCAACGTCATCATTTGAAGGCAACGAAGAGACACATCTTATCACCAGCGTCATAGTGACGCATGATGCAACACGTCACATCGTAATCAATGCACTCTGATATCTCGATTAATACAATGATGATGCCGCTCAGCAATCAATGCCCTAGAGCATCACTTCCCTAGATTGCAGACCGACAACATGCAGCCTAGGTAGACTCGAGGCTAATCTAACCTGTCGTATCCTGACCGAGTGACAGGACAAGCCCCCGTGAGTCAAACCACCAGAAGATCGAATTACTAGCAAGGTCGCACTGTCAAACTGATGAGGACTAAACAATCAAAAGCAACCTTAGAAGATTTAAATTAGTTAAAGTACACTAGAGTATCAGAGTTATGTGATGAAGACAGGAAAATATTATGCAGTTTATTCATTAATTTCTTTTCTAAAGTCCAAAGTATACATCAGTGGACGTACAAGGTAATATGAAAGGGAAAAATACATGGAATGATGACCTGACAGCATTCACTTGAAAACTCGTTTGGGAAAGACAATCTCAGGGAAGATAACTGGGGTGGGAAACACCTCGCAGCTGTATTCCCATGGACTATCTTCCCTCCAAGCATCTTGACCAAAGACCGAGCACGCAAGGAGATGAATGGAAAGACATCCCCTACAAGAATGAGGCGTCAAATGCCACCGCCCTTGCACAGGAGGCTCCCCATTTGGGACATCTTCTATCGAGACTAGCCGTAGCTGATGGAACTAAGTGAGACCCAGCATGTCAATGAAAGCCTATGCCCAAGAGGACTTTCGAGGCACCTCCTCTGGTAAGCTCCAGAAGCAATCTCAGCAGGAGGAATTGAAGGCAGGGCCACTTCCCCAAATCTGAGAGCACATTAAGGGGAATGCTTACCCTTCTAAACGCATTGAGAGGAGGACAACCGAATGCCAGTGGGAGGAGGAAGATAATGATGGCCCTATGATCAGGCCACCCTCATTACGACATGAAAGAAGTTGAGGGAGGAGTATCACAGTATATTTCAAGCATTTCTTTAAATTTCATAGAATTGCATCCGATCCTAGTGGGAGGCAGCGAAGGACCCATGCTGGTTCTGAACTCTCACATCACTCGACTGATGTGGTGGTGAATCACGAAGCAAAGTGTGAGAAGTCTCCCCATTTATAGCCGAAGAGGAAGATCTACAAGCCTTCAATGAGAAGTCATGCCTACCAGCACCGCTCGCAGGGAATCGGAAGTGAATCGACGCCAGGCCTCGAATCAGAGCCATGATCTTTCCAAATAGAGCATCGAATCCATGAACCCCTGTATGGAAAGCTGTAAGGCACCTAAAAAGAAGCACATCCCTCGGTAACTAGAATCAAAACGTCACAGGAAGGAAGCCATGAGCTGGCCCAGCTAGAAATGTCCAATCATCCAACATACCAGGAATTGGCGAGGCCCAATCACCTAGCATGGGGGGCTAGTGATGGGTCTTCCTATGCCACAGGCTGACCCAAAGTTAAGCCTATCTGTCAGCAAAGCCCCGTGAAGACCGAACCCTAGAAGGACATGGGGCAGGCCTGACCACAGCTGGCACACAATGGGCTGGTGGAGATAGAGACCGAACAGGACCAGCAAGCTGCCCTCTACGACACGTCTAATCATGACAAGGGAACCCACCAGCATAACAGTGACAGCCTGGCCAATGTAAAGGGAGCCGACACGGTAGGCACCTGTCATTGGTAGTCGTAGTGAATGCTCATAGGGGACGGCCATGCTCGCCTACCCGTAGTAGAAAGGACGCCGCCATTGCCAAGTCGTTGCCACCCGCTAACATGGCTTGGCGAATCATCCACCAGAACCATCTGGAAAATGTCAGCAAAGACCACCCATGGTCACACCACTATTGCAAAACAATAGCTCAACGACCAATAGCCTATGAATCTCGGTGCGACAATTATCTAACCTTGGCGCCAAAGCCATGCTGGGCCATCACCTACAAATATCCCATCTTCACCGCTAGAGAAAGGGGGAAGAGAAGAGATCTAAGAGGCAATCTAGGGAAAAACCAAGGAGGTGACCCAAGAGGCAACCCAAGAAACAATCCTAACAGAGAGCATTCCTAGCCTCTCTCTCTCTTGCAAAGTCGCTCTCCGTCAAGTGCACCATGGTTGCCTAGCCCTTGCCATTCACCAAGCTGCTCCCTGTCGAGCACACCACCGGAGCGAAGCCTTTCAAAATTACAAACCTTCCCCAATATATGTGTATTTTTACATTTTCTTACGTTCTTACATCTATCTATCCATTGAGAAAGATTTTTAACTTGAGTTTCGGAGAATAAACTAAAGAGTGAGTCCTACTAATCTTCTGACCTCTTATTTATTTATTGTGTTATGCAAGACTCAGGTTTTTAGAGATAGAGACCGAACTCACCTCAATTCTACTTAACACGGGAGATCAAGTGGCCCCTAATTCATACTACAACTCGGATTCATGGACGCATCAAATATATTATTATTATTATTTAACATATACAATATGATGCATCTCGAGGATTTGAATTATTGTATGAATTAGGGAGCCACTTTATCAAGCATGAGCGTCTGAATAGAAACGAATTCGGTTTTTGTAACTCAAAATTTTAATCTTTTACATCACAACAAGACAAATAAGAGATAATAAGTATATGAGACTCGCTTTCCAATATATCCTCTGACATTCAAGTAAAAAATCTTTCTATTTGAAAGAAAAAATGTAAGCAAATGAGTTTGAGAATATAGAGACGATGGAAAAGAGTGTTTGTTTGGAGGGCAATACTTTGTTTGGTGTACTAGTTTGGTGGAGTGATTTTAGATTATACACTCATTAGGGTGAGTGTCTTCTGAATTTGTGCACTCGGCTGGTGGACTATCTCACTTCCTTTTTGTCTTCCCTTTTCCTTTAGGGGAGAGGTTGTATTTATAGTAAGAGGCATCATTTGATTACTAAGCCCCTAAATCAATACATGGGTATGGTGCCTCTTCAGTGATGAGGAACGTTACTTGCTTGTGTAACTGCCGCCTTCATTCTGTGACTGGGCCACCCGACTTTTGATTTTTGGATCGATGCAGCCATCATTTGAAGCAGCTCATTTAAGCAAGCAATATGATCCTTTAATATTTGGCTATTCAGGTTGCGTCGCTTGATTCAAGCATTACGTCGTTTGCCTGATGAATTCTGTGGCATCTTCTAGTGAGCTATTGTCATTTGGGCATATTTATCCATCTTTGGGCTGGCCTAGTTTTGGTTGTACCCTTAACTAGCCCCCCACACCAAAAGATTTAAATTTTAACTCCCAACATGTTATTGATAGGATGCCAATTGTAGATTCTTCAATGCGTGTTCCTTCCCTAGATATTCTGTCGATTTGGGGTCTTATTTGGTAGGATTTTATTCTCTACAATCAATGCTGAGATTCATTATTTTCTTGAATTGAATGCTCATTGAACACTCCTCTCAGCTATAAATAGTGAAGCTCTCTTTACTTTGTATCATAAAGCATCATTTGTCCTGCCCAGTGGTATGACTACCTAGAGCCAACATAGAGCCTTCACTGCCACAAGCCAAAATCGATAGGAGCTCTCTTCTACCTTTTAAAGTTGAGATCTGAGGATACACTTGAAGACTGCTTTAGTTACCCTCTTTTATATGAAAAATCATATTGATTTCTCTCTTTTACATCAGTCCCAAAATTAGACCTTCATCGTCGCAATAGGTTTTACCATGACGATTCTTTCATAGTCAACCTGGGCGACTACAGCGAATTTCGGTAGACGATTTTTGTTGCTGCCCCCTCACCATGGAAATGGGCAGTTCTTAGAGAACTGTTGTAGTTCCTAGGGGTGGGCTTTTCTTCTTTTTTACATCTGTCCCAAGGCTAGGCCTACTTGTTGTAGTGGTATCCTTTTCTCACTAACCCTTGTGGGGGTGATTGAGATATATAATACCGGCTTGGATGGATGTCTTTCTCTTGTCGGGTCATCATTTCATATCTTCTCTTCTTCCAAATGTTAATTGAGATATATATTAATGAATAGAACTATTCAAATGTTATTCTTTTTCTTTACATAGCTCAAATATTCTTGTGTTCTCTGAATAGTTGAAGTGGTTGGATGCTAGTTTTTGTTATTTAATTTCTGACAATCTGACAACTATGACCATTGACAATTTGATCTTCTGACAATCTGATGTGTGACAATTTACTTCGAATACTTGGTTTACGCATCCATTATGCAATCAAATTGGTCTCAAGTAATGTCAGGGTCACCTGTCATCAGTCTGTCACCTTGAGAAATGATATGTCAAGGTATCATAAGCTACGCAACACTATAGATATCCAGATCTGGGCGTTAGATATGCCAACTATCTGCTTGCGGTGCTCGAAAATGTTGTGTCAGGCCATCATTACTGTGACAGTGAAACAAACTTGCCGTAGCACTCTCTAGTGTGTCTCGACTATTATGGCAACACGCCTCTTTATTGCCCTTAGATGACACTGTTTCCAGTCTAAAGATTTGACTATTTAAACTCTAATGCTCCTTCATTTCTACACTTCTTTTCATTTTGCACTCAGCCCTAATTTTCTCTTTTCTTCTTGCCTCTGTGGACTCTCGATCTTAAGGTGTTGTTGTGATCCAATTCGTCATCTCCAATGATGATGTGGCTGATATTTATGATAACTATAATATCCCTATGGGAGTTTCGTATCAGGTGCCTTTATTTGATGATAGAGTTTGCACTCCTCGGTTTGGCTTCATTTCCATCTATGAGTCCCATCTGAAGGAAGGTCTTCAAATTCCATTAGTGAAAGTAGTACAAGATTCTGAAGGCTCTTTAGATTCCTATTGTATACGTCCATCAGAATACTATTAGATACCTGATTTCTTTGTGTGTTTTCCTTCACTATCGGAAGCTTCTCTTGGATGCTCGAACCATCAAAGTAGTCTTCCGATTTAATCAAGAGAGTGACTGGATTTCATTTACCCCCCGCAAGAAATACAAAATAAGCGGGAGTAATTCAGATTTTATAAAGGGATGGAAGGATTGATATTTTTACATTACAGTCACTTTCGCCTGGAGCCTCTCCAATAAATGGGGCAGGGTGAACTCAGCATACTCTGGAGATGTCATGGAGACTGAGTCTTGCATGACTGTAAGGATTGTATTCAATTGTACTAATATTTAACCCGTGACACAGTTACGGATAAAATTAAATCAAACAGACAAGCGTAAGCATAATTAATGGACCCGAATGACAACTGAATAAATTTTGAAATGTGAAAAGATAATTCGACCGTCAAAATTGATTTGATTAGCAACCGAATTAAAATTTAGTTGAGGAAGAGGAACTCGGGCAACAATGTAACTAAAAATGCAGTAAATGGGGTGGCCAAATTTAGTAAGGGAGGCATGACAACATCAAAAAAAAGAATTGCTCTAGCATGTGCAACCTGGCAGCAGCTACTATGCTATGAAATTAACCCGAATTAGCCCCAAATCAATTATCAAACCGGCAACTGAATCAGCCGAATATTTTACATGTCAAATCTAAATTTTTAGCATATGTAAAAGTTTAAGGTTAAAGCCACTAAAATAGACAATGCATTGATTTCTATTATGATTCACGGTTTATTATCAAATATTACATTTTATGATTGTATATTTTGGTGTATGTTTCGATATTATGAAAACTTTTTATGGAAGCTTACAAGTTTCAAGAATGATGATTATTTTCTTCCAGAGTGGAGAAAATTTAGGAAAAAGTATTAAGAATAAAGCAAATGCTTCCATATAAAGTTTTTAAAAATGAAGAAACTGGTCTAAGGGATCATTTTTAACGGGTGATATCTCCTAGTATGTCTTAGAATATTACAGTAAAAACTCGAGGATTGCCTCTTGCCATGGGAGAACTTTTGATGGTATAAGTTATGCCCCGTATATTGGGTTAAAAATATACCGCCCACCTCTTGGTACTGAATAGGAGGGTCTGGCCTTAGATTGTATAATAGTATACACAATCCTTTCCTCGATTGACCGCACCATTAGCTGGTAAGGCCTACTAGCCCTAATCCTTAAAGACAAATGATAATTAAGACTCAAAGAAGAAAAAGTTAAAGAAGATAAAAGTTCATGCATGTTTCATATAACTCCATTCCTCTAATACATATATCTATTTTGAAGTATAAATATACATATCTTTACTTATATGTACCTTATTGAGTTTTTGGCTTACTCTTATGATTTTCCTAACCCTTCAGATAATGATCAAGAGTTGGTACGTGATGAGTAGGAGGAAAGACCCATGGGGTTTTACGCTTATGTATTTAATGTATTTTGATGAAATATAGTGAATGTATGAAAATATGTAATTTATTTTACAATGAAATGAACATGACTTGATACTTTCGTAAATTGTTATTATGGTCATTATGTATGCTTCGGAAAGACTTTATGGTAATGAGTTGGGTACTTAGTAAGCGTCTCTAAAGAATCTGACACTGTATTTTATTTATATAATGTTGGAGCCACCTATGAATGTGGCAATAGTGTGGGTCCTTTGTATAATGAATATATATATATATTATTTATACTTGCATGTAATACGGCATAAGTATTCACGGATATAAGTTATAGGAAGGCGATCTGTGACAATGACTGAGCCAATGATGGAGCTTATTGAGGAGAATGCTATCTCACTTCGGAGGATGAATAACTGGCTGACCCGGCAAGCGCTCACTGTTGCAAGTTGGGAAGCGAGAATGGAAGGAGATGTTGTTGCCATCATGCCTTTTCATCGACCCAAGAGAAAATTGGGAAAACTTTTCATCCGAGATTCTCCTAAAAGGGTGGTTGGTAGGGCAGATCCTGTCCCATCTTCCTCGAGTGACAGGGTCATAAATGAGGTTTGTGATGAGATGATTGTATTACATGCCGATGAGTCATCTTGAAGGTTGGGTTCTATTCATTCTTCTTCGGGCCACCTAATTTTTGAACAGGTGACCAGATTCACTGAGGGTGGAGAGGCTTCATTACCCACTGCTTCAAGAATAAATGATTTCGTCGCCAACGAATCAAATGAGCTAATCGATGCTCTATTTGTTGTTAAGTACGGGGTCTATTAAAACTATTGGGCAGCAGAGGAGTTCAAAATAATCCAAAGGCTTTTGAAGTAGAGGAGGTTCCTCATGCTGATATTTTAGCACTGGATCAATCGGAGGACTCGCGTTCTTTTTCTCCTCCCCTGGTTTTGAAGTCCTTCTTCAGCATCACTTATTACCTCTTCTGTGTTAGAGGTCTCCATCTATTTCTGGGCCCGGAGCTTCTCCCAGTCCATCTTTTCAAGAGAGACCATTCCCTGTTGAGGTATCACTTGTCTTTTATTTTTTTTCTTTTGTCTTCGTTACTTGTGACTGGCCGTTTCGCTTTGCTTTATAGTTACAGGAGTTAGTTCGTTTGGTTGTAGATCGGCTATACCAATGCAATGCAAAAATTTATTATCTGTCTCAATCGTATGCCGATTCTGTTGCACTCAAGAAGATGGAGATCCGGATTGATACTACCATTACTGAAGCATAGTAGAGTCGAGATCAAGATAACTCCACAATAGATCATTAATATAAATTCTCAACAAGCACAAAGCAATTAATATAGCTTAAAATTGTCATTGTATCTCAAATAGAGAATATAGAGTAGTGATGACTTAGACTCAGATTTTAGTAATGGTTTTTAGTCAACTGGAAGCTTGAAGGACATATTCGAAATAAGAGAGGTGAAAATAATGAAATAAAAATTGTTGAACAAAAAGTGTAGAAGATGACAATAAAGACTCCGTGAGATATTGTAGAAAATATCAAAATCTGTTAGATCCATTCAATTTCAGTACAAAATTGAAACAAATATATTTATATTCAACATTAAAGTACTAATTCAAAATATTATGAACCAAAAAGATGGAGAGAAACGGGAGATACCCAAGGCAAAACTCTGTGAGATAGTAAGTATCAATTTAGTGAGTGATTCGTTATTTGGAAAGTTAAATAGTTGCTTAAATGTGAGAGAATTGAGAAATTCATTGATTACGAAGCAAAATAATCACTTGAATAAGTGAGGATGGAAGAGAAGCATGAAATTTGAGTGATTTAAGGCTACGAAGGAAGAAGTGTGAAAGAGAGAGGCGCGAAGTGGATGAGTGTGGTTGATTTGGCAAGAAGGTTCTAAGAGAGGCATGATTGATAACAATGATTTAAAATTTTTAAGTATAATGATTCAATAAATATTTATAAAAATTTATTAAATAAATTATAAATTATTTACAATTCATTGAAGAGATAAGTTTTCAAAAAAAATGATTTAATAAATAATATATAATATTTTTTTAATTAGTGACAATGTATTTTTTTCACTCTAATTTTATTTTTTGTTTTTAATTATTTTAATTTTTTTTGAACTAGTGTTTTTTAATTTAAAAATTTTAATGACCAAATTATATATTTGTTATTATATTATGATGGGTACGGCTAGAACTATGCTAGCCCAAAGCATGGATAGATAGGTCCAAATGATAACAGCCCAACAAAAGATATTACAAAACCCATCAGGTGAACAACACAATGCTTGAATCAGAAGACACGACCTAAATAATCAGACATTAAATGATCATAATGGCCTACTTAAATAAGCTACTTCTGATGAGGGCTGCACAAATCAAATAACCAAAAGTCAGGCGACCTTGCCACTGAATAAAGGTGGCCGTTATACAAGCAAATAACGTCCTTCACCACTAAAGAGGCACCATTCACACACTTTAATTCAGGGGCTCGCCAGCCATGCGATGCCTCTTACTATAAATGCAACCTTCTCCCTAAAGGGAATGGGGAGACAGAAAGGAAGTGAGACACTCCACCAGCCGAGTGCACAAATTCAAAAGACACTCACACTAACAACTGGAACATTATCCTCCAAACAAACACTCTTTTCTATCCTCTCTATATTCTCACACTCATTTTTTTACATCTTTCTTCTCCAACTAGAAAAATTTTTAACTTGAGTATAAGAGAATATATCAAAAAATGAGTCTCATATATCACTTATCTTGTATTTATCTTATTGTGATTTGTAAGATTTAAATTTTAAGTTATGAAGATCAAACCTTTTTCTGTTCAAACACTTGGGCGTGACAAAATGACTCTTTATTTTGTATAAAATTTAGGTCCTTGAGATGCATCCGCGGTATCGTCTGTGGGATTAACAATAGTCAAGTCGTCTAATTGAGAATAGAGGACATGGCAAACACTAGGATCAAAACCAGCACACTTCCCAAAGACATCATTTCACATGGTGATGACTTGGCAAAAGGTAGCCATAAAAGTACTCATCTGGCCACAAATATAAATATGGAGACACTGGTGGGTCACGTAGACACAATATTCAAGGTCCTTTAGGCAATTTGTAATAGATTGGAGAGACACCTACTAAGGGATGTATTTTCAAACTTCCAAACTTCAACATCTAGGAGGATGAGTTGCGGTAAAAAGCTGCCAGCCAAAGAGGTAATTCCATGGCCTCGAGATCTTGAGTTCCTAGAGGCTTCAAATGATAATGCCCAAACTCGGCTAAAAGGCCGACTAAATCTTAGAGCACGGAATAAAAGCCCAGAGCGGCGAAACCCATTTTGTTCTCGAGATGTTAGGAAGCCTTCGGTTAGAGAAGAAGCCTTATGTAGCACCCTGCCGAGAAAAACCCATAGCCGGCAAGTCCAGCATGTCTCCCTGAACCACTCTGAATTAAGGGCCTTACACAATGCTAAGAGGATTGCATCCACCTCCTAGGTGGAGGATGAAGTCAGAAAACTTCTCGACGTGGGCTTTATAAGGAAAGTCTAATACCCGAACTGACTGTCGAATATGGTGCTAATCAAGAAAAGCAATGAAAAATGGTAAATTTGTGTCGACTTCACCGGCGTTAATAAAGTATGACGAAAAGATATATTTTATTACCAAGAATAATCTACTGATAGACTCGACATCTAGGTTATAAGCCCGAATTTTTAATTTTTGGGAATCCTAATTGATTAGATTAATATAATTAAAATTAAGGTCAAAAGATGAAGAAACATTAGATCAAGAGATCAAAGTTAAACTGGATTACTCAGCATTTGAAGGAGGCCTGACTGACACCTAAGTGCCAAAAGCCATGGGGTCAGTACTTGAGGCATGCTCGAGGGATGCTCAAGCACGCGGTGACATTAGCTCTGCACTCAAGTGCCGCAGTCTAGTAGCTTGATTCCTGATGCGCACTCGAGTGACACTTGAGCACTAGAGTAGCGCATATGCTCGAGGGATACTCGAGTGCACTGTGGCAGTAACTCTACGCTCGAGTGCTGCAGTCCAATAGCTTGATGCTTGATGCGCACCCAAGTGGCACTTGAATACTAGACTGGCACTTGAGCACCACTTCGTATATAAGGGGACCTCCAACTGATTTTTGTCATTACTCTGAGCAGTTTTGAGAGATGAGAGAGAAGGAGATGAGGAGAATAAAGAGAAGAAGAGAGAGAAAGTTAATGACCTTCAAATTAAGTAAATCAAAGCAAGAATTTGATAATTTAAATCTAAGACAAGTGCATTCCAAGTCTCTTTTTCTATTGTTGTTGTTTTTTTCATGATTCTCTAAGCATTTCTTTAGTCAAATGCTCATGCATGACATAAATTCAAAGTTATGATGTTTATGTTGTGCATGCATATGTAATTCTTTTTTTTTTTTTTGGTTATAAAAATGCAAGAAATTGATGTCTGAACTCAAGTATATGATATAATCTTGCTATTTTCTGTAATTGTTTCTTCATGCATGTCTAAAAACTTGATAAAATGCCTCTACATGTCTGAATTTCAAATTTAACATTCTTACATCATTGTAAATTGTTAAAACCAAGTTCTTGCATGTTAAATTATACCATATATGCTCTTCATGTTTGTTGAACTTGTTAAATTTTCTATATTACTAAAATTGTGCACTATATATTAATTTAGCATCCCATGTGTTAAAAATTTATCATAATTTAATTCTATAGAAAGTATAGGTTTGATATGATAGGGAATTAGAAAATTTTGAAGGAAAACTCTGTTGTAAGTTAAGAATTATGATTATTATCTCTAGGATTGAAAAAATTAAGAAATATGAAGAAAAATATAGAGTTTTTCAAAGAATGTACATTGGACCATGGTTAATTTCTTGGGAGAAAATGATCATTGGTGGTTGATATAGAAAAGAATTTTGGAACTAGAGAATGAACGAATATTTAAGAGATGTTAGTAGAAACTTTCATGGAGAAGTACTTTTTAACAAATTTGAGGGAATAAAAGGAGGATAATTCATTCATCTATAACAAGGAAACTGGACAGAGGTGAAGTAACGCCAAGTTCACCATGTTATCCCATTATGCTCCCCAGATTGTTCATGATGAGGTAGGAAAGTGAGAATGTTTTGCAGGGATTGAGTGATACTATTTGGAGATAACTTGTAACCTTGAAGTTGAAGACTTACGGAGAAATGTTGGATCAAGCTCTCTTGTTTGAAAAAGAAATGGAGAGAGAGAAGTTCTTTATGAAGAAGTCCGCAAGTCGATGATAAGAGGTCAAAATCAATGGATAAAAGGAAGAAAGGAGTTGAACTCTAAGGTGCACTGGGCCCTCAACAACCAAAGTCAGCATGCCCTTATAGTGGAAAATCTCATGAAGGAAAGCCATGCTTGTAAGGATTGAATTCGATTATACTAATATTTATCTTGGGATATAGTTACAGCACAAATTAAATCAAACAGACCGATGCAAGTATAATTAGTGGACCCGAATGACAACCGAATAAATTTTGAAGGGCAACAGGACAATTCGGTCATAAAATTTGATTCGATTAGCACCCAAATTAAAATCCAGTTGAAGGGGAAGGTCTTGGGCAGCAGTGACACATAAATGCTTGGTTGATAAGTAACATTAAATCTTATTTTTTCCTTGCTGCAAATCTCCACAGTGGCAGCCCACAACACCAAAATCAAAATTCCTCCAGCCACGGCACAACTCGGGCCACAATGTAACTAAAATTCAGCAAAAGCGGCGGCAAAAATTCAGCAAGGGAGGAAACTTAAAATCTGATTTTCTGCTCCATCATCACGGCAGCAACTACAACATCAAAGTTGAGGACTTCTCCAGCCAATATACAAATGGGCAACAACTCCACAGCACTTACCAAAAATCTGGAGGAAGTAAAAGTAACACACGGCTGCTTACTTCAGCAATTCTAGTAGCTGAAGCGAATTTTCCCACAGTAGCAGTAGCGCTCCCATGCAGCAGCAGCTCTCCACGGTAGCAGCAACTCCGAAACTTCAGCAAGAGGAGCAGCTTACCATAGCCAGTATAAGCAGCCTGCATCACCAAGATTTAGCCACCAATTAAAGTCCTCCACTAGGCAAAATGTTAAGCTAACAAACCAGCAAAGTGAGGGATTATTCAGCATGCTGATTAGAGACACTCGATTGAAATTAGGAAGGAGTTTTAGGTGGTTCTGGCAAGGCTGGTGACTCAACATTCCGGCCTCTAAAACTTATAAGAGGCGTGTGAGGAAGAGAGGAAGAAATAAGGAAAGAAAACTGTGGAGAAAAAACAAAAAGAAAACAGAAAGAAACATAGGGGAAGTGAGAGGTAGAACCGAAGGCAGTAAAAGGAAGGGAGTTCAGCTAAATATTTTGAAAAGTGTACTCAAATTTCTTTCTTCAATTATTATTGTTTATTGTTAAATTTTTAAATATTATTATTTTAATATTTAATTTGTTTAATATTTTTGATCATATCATCATTTTAACATGAGATATGCACAACTGAATTCTTGAGTTAAAACCAGTAGCTAAATCAACTTCTATAATTCGGCTAAACTGACGACCAAATGGTCTCCAAATCGGCTCAAATTTGGTGTCCAATGAGCTAAACCTTATTTTTATTCTGTGACAAATCGGCTAATGAAAATTGGTTGAACCGGTCACTGAATCGGATATCACATCAGCAATAAGACTAACCTCAGCAATCAGGCTGATATCTGAAATTACAGCCTATGAATCGGACCCCAAATTGACTAAACCGGCAACCATAGTGACTTAAGTACTTGTGATGATATTAAAGTATCACCCTGTAAAAATTAGCCCTAAACTTGTCATCAACTAGTCACTAAAACAGAAACCGACTACATCAAAAAATACTGATGCGGAATCTCCGATTACAAAATTGACCTGAACAGGCTGAAATATCAGCTTAAACCGGCCATGAACCAGACAAGTTCTTAAAAATGAGTCTCTTAGCTATAAGAGAATTCCCTGAATCGATCAGCAACCAATCTCAAATTGACTATAAAATCAATAATAATAGAACTGGCCCCTTAGCATCCATGCTGATGCTGAACCTGGTAGGTTGAAAATAATTGATCGAACTGGACCCAATTTGGCTGAAAGGACAGCTGGCCCAGCCAAAGTATAATATATTAAGGCTGACCTATCGACCAGCGAATCGGCCACCCCAAATTCATTGAAAAGCTTATTGAATCAGGCCCTAGATTGTGCTAAAACTGGCCACCAACTTTCCAGTGGATGCTGGAATTATGGCCACTGAACCAGTTCAGTTTCGGTTCCCAAACCAATTGAACCAACACCCAAACATTTACTAAGATATTATAGGATAATGTTAAAGTATTAACCTGTAAAAATAAGACCCGAACCGGCCGTCGAACCAGGCCTCAAACCAGCTAGATGAACTGGCCAACTTGCTGAAATTTTAGCTCATAAATATGTAATGAACCATTGAACCAGTTCATCAAGCCGGTTTATAAATTATGAAAATTGATAGTAAAAAATTACTATGTACCAACTCTTGAACCAACCATTAAATCGATCACAAACTAATAACCGAGTCCGTAAAAAATTGTACTAAAAATTGATTGAAGGAATCAACCCGTGTTAGCTCCAAACCAACTACAAAACCGGCAACCGAATTAACTGAACATATCACATGCTAAATCTAAATTTTAACATATATAAAAGTTTAAGATTAAAACTATGAAACCGAAAATGTATTGATTTCTGTTATGATTTACGGTTTATTTCTAGTTATCGTATTTTATAGTCATATGTTCGGTATTATGGAAAACTATATGAAAGCTTTGTATGTTCCAAGAATGATAAATATTTTCTCCCAGAGTATAGAAAATTAAGGAAAATGTATTAAGAATGAGGTAAAAGTTTTCATATGAAAATTTAAAACTAAAGTAAGAAACTAGACTCAGGAATCGTGCCCAGTAGGTAATATTCCCTGACATGCCTTACTATATTACAGTAAAAACTCGATAGTTGCTCCTTGCCGTGGGAAACTTTTGACAGCATAAGTTATGTCCCGTATATTGGGTTAAAAATATACCGCCCATTTCTGGGTGCTGAATGGGAATGTCTGGCCTTAAGATTGTGTGGAAGTATACACAATCTTTCATCGTTTTATTAGTTGGTAAGGCCTACTAGCCCTAATTCCTAAAGACAAACAAAAATTAAAACTAAAAAAAAAGTTAAAGAAAATAAAATTTCATGCATGTTTTTTATGATTCCTATTCCTCTGATATATATATATATATCTCTCTCTCTATTTTAAATATAAATATACATGTCTTTATTTATATATACCTTGTCGAATATTTGTCTCACTCTCTTGTTATTTTCTTAATACTTCAGATGACGATCAGGAGTTGGTACCCAATGAGTAGGAATAAAGACCTATGGGGTTTTAGGCTTATGTATTTAATGTATTTTGATGAAATATAGTCAATGTATGAAAGCATGTAATTAATTTTGCAATAAAATGAACATAAATTTATACTTCTGTAAATTGTTATTATGGTCATTATATATGCATTTGTAAGACTTTATGGTAATGAGTTGGCTAGTTAGTAAGCATCTCTAAAAAATCTGACACTATATTTTATTTGTATAGTCTTGGAGCAACTTATGAATGTAGTAATAGTGTGAATCCTGTGTATAATGAATGTATATATTATTTACACTTATATGTGTTACGGCATAAGTATTCACGAATATAAATTGTAGGAAGGCAATCCATGACAATGCTATAAGCTTTTGGGAGCGTGCTTCAACTGCAATCAATCTGAACATATGATCAAGGACTATCAAGTGCTTCAGAAGGAGCTTTTGCAATAAAGGCTCAAGATGCAGAGGCATCACCAACAATAATTGAAGGTAAGCTCATAATTTTTAAAACATCAACTCATGTGTTTTTGGATTCGAAGTCAATAAATTCATTTATGTCTCATAAGTTTTTCCATTATTTGTTATCACCTTTGAGAATTATAGATTTTTGATTAGTAGTGTCAACACCTACAGGATCTTCTTTGGTCATAAATATTGTATTTCTTAGGTGTGTTATTTGGGTCGATGAATTAGAGTTAGTGGGAGATTTGATTTTATTAAACATGCATAATTTTGATGTAATTCTAGGTATAAATTGGATAGCTAGTTATCATGCTAGCGTAAATTGTTTTCATAAGATGGTTCATTTTTTAATTCTAGATTGTAAACCATTCTACTTTCAAGGAATAATACAAAAATAATCCTTATGCATGATTTTAGTATTGCATGCTTGCCATTTGATGAGAAGTAGATGAAGCCTATTTGGCTTATGCGACTATAATTTAGAGCCATAGTGTTCCAGTAAGGGACATACCGGTGGTATGTGAGTTTGATAATGTTTCCAGAATATCTTCTAAGACTACCTCTAAACCGAGAGATTGAATTTGAAATTAAAATCATACCTGAAGCAGCGCTTATATCAAAGGCCCCCTATCGAATGGCACTATCTGAGCTCAAGGAATTGAAGCAGTAATTGTAAGAGCTGTTGGAAAAGGGTTTTGTCTTGCTAAGTGTATCCCCATGGGGTGCTTCGGTGTTGTTCGTAAATAAGAATGATGAGACTATGCGACTGTACATAGATTATCAAGAGTTGAATAAGATCACTATAAAAAATAAGTATCCATTATCGAGAATTGATGATCTGTTTGACCAATTGTAAGAGGCCCAAGTATTTTCTAAGATCAATCTTCGTTTGAGTTATTATCAATTGAGGATTAAGAAGAAAGATATTGTGAAAATATCCTTATAAACGATGTATGGGCACTATAAATTTTTGGTTATACCTTTTAGGTTGACTAACGCCCCTACAACTTTCATAGATTTAATAAATTGAGTGCTTTAACCCTACCTTAAAAAGTTCATGGTGGTGTTTATCAGTGATATCATAATATACTCGAGGAGTTATGAGAAATAGTGGGAGACTTGAACTAAGCCAATGGAGTAGTAGTTTGTGTAGATTCAGGAGGAGCTGAAGGAGTGGGCGTTGATGGCACCGGTGTTGCTACTAGAGGTAGAGTAAGAGGTAGCTAATGAGATACCTCTCATATAGCCTATTTGATAGTAGTAAGATTTTGAAAATAAGTTTTAATATAGGTAGGAGTGATCTTAGAATGATCAAATTTATCTAACCATTTAACTCTGAATTCTTTTACAATTGACAGTAGGATGTTTTGATAAAATTGTTGGCAAGTGAAAGCCTATGCTATGATATATGAGATTTCACAGTCGATATGAAAGCAAATCTTTTTGAGAAATGAGAACACATCATTGCATATTTTTTATAGTATAATTGGGACTCTTACACAATGACTAGATAAATTGCTTGGATAGGGCCAAAGTGTAGCCACCATTTGGAAAACAAATTTAGCTGTGTCTTTAAGGTGACTTATCAGATTTGATAAATCAAAAATGACTATAAGATTGTAGATAGAAGGTATTATGCCATGCGTCCTTAGTCTTGGCAATTATATCTTGTGGGGCAATAATTGACAAAGAATGGTTTGATATCCCAAAAGGTGAGCCTAATCTCATTAGCTTGCTTGGCTAAATGATTTTACAAATTGAATATGCAATTGAATTGTATTGTGGGTTTTTATGGTGTTTGAGCTGAATCTTGAATTGATCAGAATCAGTTCATAGTATTATTCTATTTTGGCTGTATTAGTTGTATTGAAGAGACAATTATCATAAAATATTCTATTTGTGATTGATAAAAAGTCTTGAGTAAGGGTTGTTAAATAAGGGTAATCATGGCTACATGGATTGTCAAGGGTTTTGTTAAATAATTTGATGGTGTATGAGGAGGTTTGATTAGTTTTCTATGTTTGAATGGCTTCTTTAAAAGAGAGTGGTGGAAAATCTATGAGGGTTACAAAATAGTTTGATACAAGGATAAATTGTTGTGGAAGAGGTATGGCATAGTTTTTGACAGTTTATTTGGCTGGTGTAGAAGGGCCTTGAAAAGCTTTTGGTTAAGTGGTTTTGGGAGGCATGGTTTCCTTATAGAAATTCCCTTATTAGAAACTCTAGCAATGAGATTGAATATCCTTTGATAAATTCAATATCAAAATTAAAGACTGATGGAATAACTTGCAATCAAATAAAAATTTATTTAGAAACCAAATTCTTGGCGTCCTTTTGTAAAGCATCTGTTACTGCTTTACAGTCTATCCACAGAAAAAACCTTTTATTGTATAGGTCATATTGAAATTTAGCAATATATAAAATAATAAATAAAATTTTTTTTCAATGGTTGATTAATTTTATTTGAGAGCTAAGCGAGAGGCCGAATAAAAATGGATGATTTAAATGCACATGTCTGACTCTGATTTTTGTTTAAGGATACCTCTACACCATATGTCAAAGGTATCAATTTTACTATCAGCAACGCATTGGGTTGGTGTATGCCAAAACATGGAAGGTGCTGAACCTGTTGCTTGAGTTGTTTAACTTTTTAGGTACGCTGCTCCATCCATGGGAGCAGACTCTTTTAGAGCCTTTGATATAAATGTTCACATGTTTACCTGAGTTTAGGAATAAAATTAGTTATATAATTAAAATATCCTAAAAATCTTTACAATTGATTTTTATTCTCGATCTCATCCGAAAAAATATTAGCAAATTTTCTTGATCTTTCAATAGGAATGATTATGTGTTAATGTAAAGGTACCAATTTTCAAAATATAGTAATTATGAATAATTAAGTTAATATAATAAAAATTAAATAGAATGTATACAGGAAATTAAGTTACGGAAGCAAAATTGGAAGAGGGAGAACCGGTGCCTAAATCACACCTGAGGCGTGCCCAGGGCGGCTTCCAGAATGTGGTGCCTGAGCGACAATGGACAACCAATGGGAGACAACAGATAACATCTGTATTTCTGCCATTAGCATCACTAAAACTAAATATTGATGGTGCTCAAATCATAGCCACACCATTTTAAAAAGGTGCATACTGTGATACAACTAACAAAGCAGAAGATATTAAAAAACCCTATAAATAAAATACTTAACAATCTTAAACACTACACACAATAGCAGAAAAATTAGATAAAATAGAAAATACTCTTCATAATAAACCAAAACCTACAAATATTTTTTTCTTTGGTATTTCTCCACCACTTAGCTCAGCTTTTACATTATCTAGAAAAGATGTTGGTCAGTTACCCCTAGGAAGAATTGATATTCTTCTAGAAAACTTACTCAAAAAATTCAACAATTGACCCCTTCATCTTCTTCAAGTACATCCAATATGATCAAAATTCTTCAAACTATTGATCAACCTAAAGATATTTCAGACACAGATTAGAAAATAAATAAAATTCATTAATCCAAGAGGTATACTCACTACAACAATAATAACCTTTAGTGACAAAATAATTTGTCACTAAAGACTATAAATTTGTCACTAAAATTTTTA